>JAULBM010299213.1:0-14971 GCA_032357055.1 Geukensia granosissima
AAGCATGTAGTTCAGGACAAAAAGATAAAACAATGCCCATTAAGTCCTTCCTTAAATATGTGGTGGCCATCTTGGCTGAGGTCACAGCTTTTGGACACAATTTTGGAAAGGGACCATTGAAAAGCCATTTCTTTGAAGTTTGGCTGTCATATTTCAGAGCAGAAGAATTTTGACCTCATCTGGCCTAAAAGGCCATGTTAACTTTTGCCATCACTTTGCATTTGTCATATTCCATCCATCATCCGTCTGTCAACAATTTTACAAAAATCTGCTCTGAAACTGCTCAGCCAATTTAGACCAAACATTTGTGGAATGGTCCTAAGAAAGTCCCTGAAACTGCTCAGCCAATTTAGACCAACCATTTGTTGAATGGTCCTTAGAAAGTTCCCAACCAGAATTGTGTCTGGCATCACCGCATGCCTTCAAGATGACTGCTGTAACTTAAAGGTTAGTTATGTTTAAAAAATCTTCTTGTCTGAAACAACTGAGCCAATTGCAGCCAAATGTTGGTTGAATTGAACTTGTATGATCCTCTACCAAAAATTTGTCTGGCAGACAATGAAAGCTACCAGCCAAACTAATTTTAACATGGGATCCAACAGGAAATTTATTTTAAAATCATCAATTAATGGAATTGTCTTTATATAGGCTTCTACCAAAACTATTTCAACAGCCAACCAATATGGCAGACAAGACTGAAATTAGTTTAACAAAAGACCCATTGGGAAATTCACCCAAAAAACTTCTTGGCAGAAACTACTGAGCCAATTGAAGCCAAACTTTGAGGGAATTGGTCATTGGTGGTCCTCAACTTTAATTGGGTACCATGTCTCCAACCGCCATAAAAATGGCTGCTGCTGCTGAACATATTTCAAAATTAAACTCTATGGAATAAAATTCTCCTTCTAAAAAATACTATGCCAGTAGTATCCAAACTTTTTTGGTGGTCCTCTACAAAAATTGTGTTGAGCAATCCCCCTTTCCAACCAAAATAGCAGCTATTACTTAAATAGGAAAAGGGTTGGTATATTTCAAATATCTTCTTGTCTGTAATGACTGAATCAATTGTTACCAACATTTGGTGGAATGGCCATAAGATGATCTGGCAAAATTATTTACTCCCAAAAACCATGAAGGCTGCCAAAGTTAAACTTAGTTTAGCATAGGATCATATTGGAAACTTTGTAGAAATGTTACTAAATGTTCTTCCTCAAATATTGTTCTGCATCCCTGCCTACCAACTAAGTTGGCTTCCATAGCCAAACTTGTAGAATAGGACTCTAAGGGAAATTCTCTTAAGAATATTATTGTGTGAAACTACTGAGCCAATTTTCCTCTGCCAAAATTTTGTACATTTTTCTGGCAAGCATTAGTGAGAAATCTCTGTCAGATGAGCAATATAGGCTCTGATTTAAAGCCTGTCTACTAATTTGGTTGAATATCAAAGCTATTGGACACAATTCATGAATGGGAACACCATCCAAGGACCATTCCACCAAAGTTTTGTCCAAATTACTTTGCAACTGTTAATCCTCTGTCTCTTCCCCTGACACCACTCAGCTAATTTTGACCAAACTTTGGTGTAATGGTTCCCTAATAAGTAAGGGTCTGATATCAGAGACCAAAGGCTAATGACCACTGCCTCTGAACATAGTTTAATGTATAAACCTATGGAAAATTAACTAAATTTTTTTTTGTCAAAAATGCAGCCAAACTTTGGTGGAATGGTTATCTACCAAAATTGTGTCCAACATCCCTACCTGCCTTCCAAGTAGAATTGATAAATATAAAAACAAGTTTTGGTTTATTAAAATATCTTCTTGTCTGAAAGCTACTGAAGAAATTGCAACCAAACTTTCGATGATTAATACATGTACTTACATGGTTGTTTACCGAATATTGAGTTCGGCATCCCCTTCCAGCAAACTAGATGGCAGCCACACTCAACTTATTGTAATAATAGACTGTAGGGGAAATTAACTCAAATATCATCTTTTCTAAAACTATTGAGCCATTTGCAACCAACCAATTTGGAATGAATTAGATTATTATGGTCCTCCCAAAATCATGTCTAGTACTCCCACCACTCACCAACCCATTGTTGCCACAGCTGAACTTTATTTAGCATAGAATTTTGTAGGAATGTTTTTCTTCAAAAATTATTATGCACATTCCTGTCTGCCAACTAACTTGGCTCCCAGAGCCAAACTTGTTGCAAAATAGGACTCTAAGGAAAATTCATTGAAGAATCTTATTGTTTGAAACTACTGTGCCAATTGTCCTCTACCAAATAAAGAAAAAGGAGATGTGGTATAATTCTCTATAGAGAGCCATCCAAAACTTATAACTTATAAACATCTACAGGTTGCCTTAAGGCCTTCAATATCATCAAGCAGTAAAAGCCACTAAAGTAGTGGTCAAATAAGTATACAATGGATAAAAAAGAAACATTTAAACATAAAAAAAACGACATCCATTGCATTACAGGTTCCTTCTGTAGGACAGTCATAAAGTATGAGGCAGGGTTAAGCATGTTACTGATAAATCAACTCTCCCTGATAGGGACTCTCTGTCATCCTTCTGTCAACAGTTACACAAGATAACTTTTCCTTCTAAAAACTGCACAGCCAGTTCCGTCCAAACTTCAGTTGAATGGACCTTAGGTGGTCCATTTACCAAAATTTTGTCCAATTTTGGTGGAATGGTCTTATTTTTTGCATACATGATTTTTATTTGGGGCCATTTAGAGCTTTTCACAAGGAGTGGTATTCCACCCTTGTTGAAGACCTTGTGGAGACCTCTAAATTTGTTAATTCCTGTTTTTCTCGGGATTGGAATGCAGTCCCTCTGACATTTACCCCATATTTTTTCATTTTCCTATTTAAGTGGGCCCCTACCAAAATTGTGTCAAGCATTACCGACAGCTATACCAAGATGGCCAACACAACCAAACTTAGTTTAACATAGAATTATGGAATTGTCACTCGAAAATATTTTGTCAGAAATTAGTAAGCCAATTGCAACTTTGTTTAAGTGTTCTCTGGTGGTCCCTTTCTGAAATTTTGTCTGACATCCCCACCACAGACCAAGATGACACTTTTGCTGAAATAAGTTTAACACAGGACACTTCGGAAATTCACCAAACTTGTGCCCAGCATCTACCCTTCCCCACCAACCAAATTGTCTTTTCAGAAACTACTGGGCCTATGGTCGCCAATTTTGTTGGAATGTTCCTTGGTGATCCTCTGCCAACATTATGTCCCATTCCTGACAACCAACCAACATCTGAGTCAGCAGTAACCAATCTTTGTTGGAAAGTCTTTATATGGTCCTCAATCAAAATTATTTTGGGATCCCATCCTCCCTACCAATGTGGCCAAAGAATATCATTTTTTTGGACAAAAATCAGATTCAGAAAATGTTTTTCAAAAAATTCACAGGCCCCCAGAAAATAAAATGGTCCTTGCCTTATGGGAAATTCAATCATAAACCATCTTGTTAATTGCAACCAATCTTTGGTGAAAAAAAGTCTAAGGGGTCCTTACAAAATTGTGTTCAGCATCCATCCCACCTACCAAGATGGCCAGCAAAGCCAAACTTAGTTAAACATAGGACCTTATGGGAAATTAACTTTAAAATCTCCTTGTCTGAAACATCTGAGCCAATTATGACCAAACTTTGGTAAATTGGTCTAGAAAAATTGTGTCTGGTATCACCAACAGCCAACCATGAAGGCCATTGTAGCCAATCTTATTTTAACAGAGGACGCTACTGGAAAATCACTCAATAATCTTGTCAGAAACAACTGAGCCAAATGAAACCAAACTGTGATGGAATGGTCCTTTGTTCCTACTCTAAAATTATTGTGTTCAACTTCCTAAACCACCATTTAAGATTGCTGCTGTTAAAAATCTTAGTTTAAAAGGGACCCTATGAAGAATGCGTTTTGTCAGAAAACGCTGAACCAATTTAAATAATCATAACCAAGACGGCGGCTTCTGGCAAATAATGTTTAACATAGTACCCTATGGGAAATAAACTTATAAATTTTTGTTGTCTAAAACTACTGAGACAATTGCAACAAATCTTTGGTGGAAAGGTTTTTATGGTCCTTCCAAAATTGTGTTTCCATCCCATCCTGCCCAAAAAGGCTGCCACCACAGCCAAATTTTTAGTGGTTTAAAAAATTCTTGAAGGGGATTATCTAAGGACCATTCCACCATAGTTTGTTGCAAATTGGCTGACTAGTTTCAAAAAAGACATTTGTCATTAAGGTTGATGGATGCAAAATGATGGTAAAATCTCACACGGCCTTTTAGGGCTAGGTGAGCTAAAAAGGAATCATAATGGACAAATAAATACTGCAAACAAAGCCTAAAATCATTCCTGCACTAAAAATTCTTGTTGTCTTGAAAGTTCACTTTAGAGTTCTACTTATCAAAGATCAAAAGTGTCTGCAAAAATAGACTATTAAGCAGAAATAATCGAAGAACTTAAATTGCACAAGATCTTACACCAAAAGATAAAATACCAAACATATATGATACATTTATTGATGTAAATAACAAGGTTAAATGCAACACACATGTATATGCTGCCAACAAAACAATGGTTTAAACAAGCATTTCATACATACATATACACTGTATATAGGGCAGTTTTTAGCTAATCACAGCAATTAATTCTTTATTGATCTTACCTAGCAAAGGGCTTCAATCAGGGGACATGAACAAAACCCTTGGCTAGCAAATATGATTTCTATCTAGTTTTATGTTTTTATCACAACAGTACAATGTATTAAAAATACATGTATTAACAAAAGCCAGAGGCTCCTTAGATCCTATGGTCACCAAACTGATACAGTGAATTCATATAATTTGAGAAGGTGCAAGTATTGGTATCCATGAATTTCACAGATTATGAAAATCATTGAAACGTCAGAGAAGAAATATTGGACGTAATCAAGAATCAAAATTAATTTTCCTTTTACATATCCAGATTTCAGCTACTTGTCTTTGTTACAATTGTACCATTTTATCTCAATCTCCATAGATTTTTCAACTCCTCATTTTGAGCATTATACCATTTTTGTTTTCAGGACAGAAAGTAAATAGTCTATATTAAATCAAGCTAATATATATGTTAAGTAGCTTACATTAATTATAGAAGGGATTTGAGAAAGATGCTGTAAATAAAATCTAGGAAGATTGTAAAATCTCATTTTCTTGTTAAGAAATAAATGAAATGAAATATTGTATATTTAACCTTGCCCCTGGAAGTAACAAGAAATTCATTGATCTTCCTATTTATGGTCCCTAGCTAGTTAAAAGAATGTAAATCCAGAAAAGCACTTTGCATGCTGGTAAATTTGGCTTTTGAATATTTGTAAGAAACATAGGTAAAATGTAAATCAAATCCATCTGACATATCCATCCCATATTCTTTCTTACAATACAATGAAAAGATACCTTTTGGATTTGGTTTGTTTGCTGTCTCATGATGAATAAAAGGAAGAAACCCCAAATTCTTATAAGAAGAAGTAAACTACATTTTACTCTCACTGAAAACAGTAAGGACTAAATCCTCCTAAATCAACAGCTTCTGTATTTCAAAAAAATAGACCAAAGTATCCAATGGATTTAAGTTAACTTGTGGAAACCTATATATCTACAGACTAATGATGTTATTATCATAAAACAATACAACCAACATTAGTTGTGATTGTTTAAATACATTAGAACCGCCTCAGTGGTGTAATGGATAGCGTGCTCACCTCAAGTGTGGAAGGTCGTTGGTTCAATCCCCGACCAGGTCGAACCAAAGACATTAAAATTGGTATTTGCTGCTTCTCCCCTAAGCACGCAGCGTCTAGGAGTAAGAGCAAAGACTGGTCGGACAAGAGTCCGAATAATGTTTTTGGGTAAAGTGGCACATCTTCCTGCAGACTGTTGCTTTCGTGAGCTAGCATGTTAAAAAATCGGATGGGCATGTCAGTCTAGTATAAAGCGGGGTTTATTCATTAACATGCTCTTGTACTGAATATGCATGAAATATTTGCCACTGGACGTTAAGCACCATTTAATCAATCAATTAAATACATTATATTGGAAGATCAACAACTAATTGATTTTTAACTACTTTTAACACCTTTAGGAATATTTCAACACATTTTGGAAAAGGAAATCTTTAGATATATATATAAATATTAAAACAAAAATAACAAGAGCTTTCTATAAGTAATTTATCTTTTACAGCATTTAAGTTTCCAAGAATATAGTGACCATATATAATTACACAACTGGTATGTATGTATTAAATTAAAATACTTCCATAACAATAATTATGAGAATTGATCCCAAAATGCTATTGATTAAGATCAAAAAGGAAAAAATATTTAATTTATTTTTTTTTTTCAAAATTTAAAAAAATACAAAGCACTGTTAGATTTCTGGTATCTTCTTTTAAAAGTACATATATAGCAAAACAAAATTGAAACAGGACACCTATATGGCTTTTATCAACTCTTCTAGACTACTGGTATATGCAGATAAATTTTGACAAGCAATTGTAAAACAGGGTCAATATTCATCAGTAAGTGATACAAATTTAACTAAAACTTAATAATCAAATCTGAATAGTACAATGACATGGATTGCTTTTAACATTAATGTGTAATCATTGGCTGAAAATATGGTATTGTTGAACTAAAAGTATGGGGAAATAGAGAATCTTTCTTCATGCTAGGTATTGATCATAAAAAAGTTTATGGAATAAATACAGTTATATATGTTAAACCTTCAAAATTCTCTTTCTTACAGTAGAGTAATGGAAACCATAAAATTTTTAGTCTTAGGTTTAACTCTTAAGACTGGACAATATGATTTTTAATTGCTAACAGTTAAGATTTTCTTTCAAATCCTTTAATGGAGATATTTTTCAATTTTGAATTAAACACTCTCCCAACATTCTGCCGATTTTGAAGTTGTCCAACCAAACTACAATTCATGTGGAATAATAATAACAAAAATAGGCTAAGGCCAATATAGGAGAAATTAAAAAAAAACTTCCCATTCAACAGAAAAACACTCTATTTCAAGTTATTGACCAAGAAATATTGTTAATGTACCAGGTAAATGTGAATCATATTTATTAAACTGACTCTTACTTTCTTCAGCTTCAGTATACACTAATTCTTACTTTCTTCAGCTTCAGTATACACTAATACTGAGGATTCAAACACAATTTCAAAAACTACTGAAAAGCTACCCAATCAATCTGGACAGTGTTGCTCTCAAACTGAATAAGCAATACTTTTTTCTTTAAATTTCAGGATTTAATATTTATCAATGAATACTATTCACAATTATAGATTTTAGGATTGTTTGATTTTTCTTCAAAAGCAAACAATTTTGTGGTCAAAACTTGAGTACTTGGCAAGATTGGCTATTAAGGTATGTACCTTCTCTTGATATGTTACATGTAACTACATGTATGTTGATCAGATAAAAATTTAAACTGATATGTATAGTGCCTGTCACAAAACATACTGCTCTGTCTTGCAATGTTTAGAAGCTTTTTGAGATTTCATTGTGAGCTTTTCAAATAGTTGATAAGTACTGTTTTACTGAAAAGATCTGAAAGTGTCTTTTGCAATAAAAGAATTACATCAGCTGTTCATGAAACTTGGTGTAGCATTATATCCTTAGACCAAGACAAATCAATAACTCAATCATTATATAACTGCATGAACTCTGGTATCATAGTTTTCCCCAAGATTTAATTTAAGCATTAAAAAGGGTACCTTGCAACTCAGAAGGTCACCTAGGCAACATTATAACTAACCTAAATGGCACATAAGATATTAAACATTGTTTTAAAGTTTTTAGAACAAAAATGCCAACATATTTTTCGCCATTAGGTTGATATTTATAATGGCTCAAAATACCAATTACTCCTTTTGACTGAAATTTCTAAAAAAAATAGTTTACCAGAAAAGGGCATGACATCAAGAAAATTGGATCATGATTCAGAAAAAACATGGCATGGTTTTTAATGTGCTGTTTACATGCTTGAATGAAACTGAATATCTACAAAAAGAATTATTTTCTTCTGATGTCTTAACCAGAACTGCCTACTTACAATTTTAGGAGACATGTCAAGTTTTAGTCATTAAATTTTCAAGCAATTGACCATCTCTGTTTAAAGAAGAAGTAAGACCTTTACTTTATCCAAAACAAGCAAAAAGATACTATCACTTTCTGCATTTTAGATTGTTAGAAAAAATAAACTATACCTTGAAAGTTAAAATTTCAGTTGCTTCCAAAAAGCCTGTTTGAAAATATTAAGTTTTGCTAGAACAATACCATAATTTTCATAAGGATGATTAACAATCCAAAAATTTCTATTCCTTTCATTTAAACACACTGAACAGGATATCACAACAAATTGTTTTAGACTTGTATTATTCTTATATACTGGTATTACAATAACCATTAAACTGATTTTTAAAATCATCTTAAATGAAATCAGAATTTACACACACACACACTGTAACACACATACAACACAACCAATTGTCCACATGATAAACTGAATTTAAATTACATGTATTTGTGGGGATCTCATTATTTAAATATAAACAGAATTTACAAATCTTGAAAACCATTATCAAACACTTGTATGGTGTACCTGTAATACAGTTAAAACCTCTACAATATGGCCCTCTGAAGACAAGACCACCTTTGTAATGAGGCCACATTTACTTATGGGCTGTAATGGCCATTTTTTCTAGCTACTGTAATATGTCAGACCTACTTACTTAATAGTAATAGCTGACTTATTTATATAGGTAAAAGCTAACTATTCATGGTGCATGTTTATATTATAAAAATGAAAAGATAAAAGTTTTCATGTAGCACATATAATCCCATGCCTAGCTTCTGTGCATGTCTTTGAAATAAATACATGTATATGTGTACTAAAATTTCATAAACTGCTGTTTTTAAACAAATCATGACATAACCTGGAATGGGTTCATGTTAAAATCTACATATATCCTTTTAATTTTTTTTTCTTTTTCATTGATTTACTAAAGACTTAGATTACTGAAAAAAAAATATAATTTTTCTAAATTCTGGTTTAATGGGCTAAAATCCAACAGAATAACTGTATGTCTGGCTTTAATAGCCACAGCCTGTTGTTAACTTTATTGCAGCTGCCCTTTTGTGTTTAAATAGCTTCATTGTATTCAGATAGGTTTGAATCTTGTCATCTGGTATTACTTTGATCATGCCTCATACTAACATGACTAATAGTTACCTAATGATGGTCAACTAGGTCAGGAGGTGGATTGAGGGCTCACAAACTGGTTAAAAACCGCTACATACTTAATGTGCCTGTCCCAATCCAGAACCTGTAGTCCAGTGGTTGAAATTGTTTATAAAGCTAATTATTGTTCGTTGTTCACCATTTTTTCACAAGATTAGATGGATTGTTGTGTTTTTATGAATAATTTCACATTTTGTTTTGTTGGGACATTTTACAGCTTCTGTTATGGTATGGACTTTGTTGATTATTGAAGACATAATGGGACCTGTAGAGGTTTAATTCTGACTGTTGTTCAGTGGATGGCTGCCACATTGACAATCATGCCACATCTCCTAATTTTATATACCAGTGTTCTCCCCAGGCCATTATAGCACTGTGGTTTTCAGCGCTATCTGTTTTGGCTGCAGTGCTATCGGACTTGACCGCAGCGCTTTCGTATTTACCGCAACGCATACTAAATACAACAGATCTTACTAATGACCAAGATGTATTATATTTGAAATAGATCTTTAGATGAACCATAAATTCTAGCAGGTAATCTCTATCTTGCTGTGTTTTACAGAAAGCATATCACTAATTGACAAGTAAAAATTCTATAAATGTGTCTGAATAATAATTCAAAAGATGATAAAACATAATAAAACAAAAAATGTTGAAATGCCTCTATAATCATTGTACAGTGCTATCATATATATTCAAGAACTGCCTTCTTTACTTGTACTCAGGTTCAGCGGTTTATTTTGTTTTGCCTGCAGCATTTGAAGTAGTGTTGCTTGTAACGAAGATGACACACTAGTCACACGACCAAGCTGATTCATTGCTGCATGACCAATACTTGAATTTTTATTAAATTTAGTCTGATATTGTTGAGAATTATCAGAACTATTTCCTGACTCAGAAACATCCATTGGTTCTTCAACTCTGATAGTCTCCACAACTTTTTGTTTCTTTTCGACAGATTTGTCTAAATCAGAATTTTTCACATTTAGTAATTGCTGTAACATCATATGTTTTGTTTTATTATTTTCTTTAATTTTTTCATTCACTTTCTTTTGAACATTTGTTTCTTTGACACTCTTACTATTATTCATTGGTGTACTAGCATTAGTTCCAGATATACTATTTATAGATATACTTTTTTCAACACCTTTATTTTGAGATGACTGTGCATCTGAATGATTAACAGTTATAGCACTTTGTAAAATACTTGACAGACTCAACCCACTAGTACTTTGTGCAGGTTTGGTTAAACCAGCTGTACTTGATACAGGTACACCACTTGTAATTTGTACAGGCAAAGTAGCACTTTGAACAGGTAAACTACTAGTACTCTGTGTAATTATCCCAGTGTTTTGTACCGGCAAAGCCCTACTACTTTGTATTGAAGCAGTTTCCACACCCTGAGAGGTAGCTACTGTTGTGCCTGAAATAGGGGTAGCACCTGGTAATTGTTGTCCTTTTTGCATAGCGAGTAATGTTAACATAGTATTCTGAAGTCTTTCTAGTAGTTCCCTTGGTATTAAAATGCCCTCATTACTTTGCTTCTGGACTGGGGCCTGTGCATCTGTTAAACTAATTTTCGTATTATTTTCAGGTTGTTTTTCATCACTGATTGGTTTATTTTGTGTCTTTTCATTTTCTGATAAATCTGGTTTCCTGTCTTTATCTTGTTTAACAGGTTCCTTTTCCTTTTTATCGGTGCTTTTTGCTCGTTTTCTTATCTGAACGCCTGACTGTGATGAATCATTAGAATCGGAGTTGGTCAGCTGATGGAGATCTATGATAGAAGGCTTATTATCTGAGTTCTGAATCAGATGTGATTTACTTGGAATTCTTGGAATTGGCACCTAAAAACAAAAAAATTGAAATGAAAACATATAAAAATATCTCTCAACACCTTTTAACACTTTCACCAGTAAGTCCTGGTTTTCTGGGAATGTCCTTTCAAACAGCCAATGATGAATCTAAGACTTCCAGGATTGCAGTATAAGGTTTTGTTCCATACAATTTTAGGCGTGAAGTCAGAGTTATCTGTCTTTTCTTCTTTTCCAGTTCATAAGAAGATGGCTTTTGAGTTTCTTCAAACCCCATTAAAAAGACAAAAAAATCATAGATTTTATAGGTATTTGAAGTTGATAATTTTAATAATATGGGATATAAAGCGATCAAAGTGATGATTTTATCCAGAAATTTCGGTATTTGGGAGTGTAAAGCATTCAAACATGACATTGTTTTAGGACATTTATTTTCAGTAACTTGTTGAGTGTTTTGGGGGTAAAATTTTGACTTTTTTAATGCAAAATGTTAGAAATTTTACTGTTTCAATGCAAAATTTACAATTTTCAGAAAATCTGAATGAAACATTTACGGAAAACACTGAAAAAGAATTATGTTATTAAAACAAAACAAAATTATGGGAAACATGATATAATTTATTCTCCAGAAGCCATTTTTTGTGAATCCTTTCATGTTATAACTGAAAGGAAAGCAATTGTCCCAGAAAAGTTACTTTGGATGTTATCAGTGAAATGGTTAAAGAGATGCACTGCATTTATTCAGCAGAAGACTGTGATGTTTAAAAGGTAACTAATATATCCTGAAATCAATTTTAATGCTGCTAGGCCCCATTAGCCACTGTCTCAAAGTTCTAATAGGACTTAGATGTATGTTAATCCTTTAGAAATGTACATGTATGTAACTTTCATGGATGCTATTCTAGTGTTGCATGTCATTTATTTTTATGATCTTTTTATTTTAATTATGTGTTTTTACTTTAGTATAGATAGAACCTTGGTTATTTGTGTTGGTGTGTATCTATTTTCAGATCCCATGCATATGTGACAAATATGAAAATAAGTACATTAAAAACAAAGCACCAGTAAAAATGTAGAATAATTATACATGATTATATGTAACTTTCCATATCAACACAGGTATCATCCTAAGAAACCCATATTGGCACCAAGACTTTAGCCCAAGGTATTACTGGTTGAAGATGATACCAGGGTTGCTAGAAAAGTAATGATCTATTTATCACATATTTTTGTCCACCATTTTTTAATAAATGTATTGATTTGTTTAACTGCATCATATTGAATATTGTATTATTTCAAACAAAAAAATTCTGTAATAAATACATTAAACAATATGAGATTGTGTTTCTCTAATTTTTTAAAAGGGTGATTTTGCAATTTTAAGTTAAAATATTGTCTGAAAACTGCCATTGAATTGTGATTTTATCAATAAAAATGTTTATTGAACTGTATGTGTTGTTGATAACCACTTTCTTGACTGTTTTGAAAAATATTTATCATAATCATTACTGTCATAATTGCAGGGAAAATTTATAACTTCTACCTTTGTTACAAAAACTTTCTGTACCCCATTAAAATCCTCTCGAGCCATTATAAATAAAAACTTCTGCCAACTTAAAATGAAATTTTAGGGAAAAATTTTTCTGCCAACTCAAAGATGGAACGATGCAGGGTTGAAAAGTAACCTTTTTAAGAGGTGTTCCTTTTTCCTTCTCCTTCATCTCCAAGTATGCTTTTGAATCCATACACCTCAATAAAACTGATGCCACTTCATGAAATCCTCTTGCCTGGGCAGCCATCACAGCTGTTATACTGGCATAGTTCGGTAAATCTAAATTAGCTCCCACTTTCTGAAACAGTTCTACCATCGGCAAGTTATTACCCTCCACTGCATAAAACAATGGAGTTCTACCACTTTTACCATCCTACAACAGAAATTAATGTGAATTGTATTAAAACATTGTGTATTACAAACATGATACTCGTACATCTCAAATCTAATAAAACATGTATGAAGAATTTTAAACCAAAAAGACGGTTTCTTTAATGTCTACCTGAAAAAATTGATTTTTTTTCTGAAGATGCTATATTTGACATCGAGATATTGTTTACATTTTATTATGGATAAATGCATACAGATGTTACAGAACATATACATGTGCATGTATATGTGTGACTACATCTTCTTGTTAAATGCCTATAATAATCACAATTATATTTGTTCCCAAATATTTGGAATATATAAAATAGCAACACCCACATTTTTTTTCAATATGATGAATATTACTGTAAAAGTATTAGTAATTACAGATTTATTCTTCTGTATATGTTAGTGGATTATATTTTTTCATGAATAATGCTAATTTCTATGAAATGTCTAGGTAAATTCTGTAATTTCACGGAATTAAGATCGGGAAGATAGGGAAAAAATAAAACACTATGAATATTACTACTTTTACAGTTATTACACAGACCTGTATATTGACATCAGCTTTCTCAGCCAACAAAAATCTTACAATATCTATATCATTCTTCATCACAGCAACATGGATCGGTGCCATACCTGCAAAATATATTTTGTGGACATTCATCAATTCCATTGCAAAGGTTAAATTTAGTAATATCTTAGTTAACAACTAAATTACTGATGTTGTGATTTTTTCTGTATTTATTCAACCAAATTCAGACATCCTGACAGATTGATATGCAGGCTTGTACTTTAACTGATACTGTCATACTGAGAGGTTTTGTTTTTATATATATCATCTTGTTACACAATGTCCCAGGTCATGCAGGTTATGGGGGTGATTGAGCACTCAAAAACATGTTTACCCATATCAAATATATGTGCCTGTCCCAAGCCAGAAATGTGTAGTACAGTGGATGTCATTGTTTTTATGTTTTACACTGTAAACTCATCTGGAAAGTTTTTGTAACATTAAAATGTCTCACATTTTATTTTGGTGTCTTCTACAGCTTACAGTGTGGACATTTTGAAAGCTTTAAGGTAACCTACAGATGATTGTACTTTTTATGGCTGTCACATAGACAATCATAATGCATCTCTTATTTCTAAAGTGAATAATTTATAACTACTTACCATCAAAATTTCTAGCATTAATATCACATTTTTGAAAAAATTTAAATATCAGCTGAAGACAATCCAAAGAGCTTGCTTTGACAGCCATGTGGATACAGTTTTCCCCATTCTTGTTCACCAGATTTGGATTAGCACCTGCTAGTAAAAGTGTATGGACAGCCTGTATAAAGTTCAGTTCTACTGCAATATGCAGGGGTGTCTGTAACGAAATATTTAAAAACATAAAACATAAAAAACAAAACAATAAACATTTTTTTTAACAATTGACCTCTTTCCATGTCACTCTGAATTACTTCCTTGATTTAAAACTACGGGTATCAACTCTATTAGGTCCTACGGGAATACCACTTATCTTTTTGTTTCTTGCCCCAATAAACAACTTCACCTGTGCATCTGATTAAGAAAATAACTGCCTGAGGGTAATTTCACATCCTGTCAACAATTTGTATAATTTAATTAGGTCTACAGGTAAAAATTTTGATAATTAATGAAAGCTCCCATATAATGTAATGTTAGAATAGCTGTAGTTGTAAATCAGGGGAGATAATTATGACACAACAGAAAATTGTGATAGTTGAAAAATTTTCTTCATCAAAATCAAACAAAAGAAATATTCCAGACTTCATGGACTAAGCATTTTGAATAATACATAAGCATACCCAATATTGATGATGTGGTCGTAGCCCAAAATGTCTTATCCCAAAATGTCTAAAGGTAAATTTTACCTAAT
>JAULBM010299224.1:0-14970 GCA_032357055.1 Geukensia granosissima
ATACCGAACAAGCTGAGAAATGTATACCCCGTACGAAGGAGCCAAAGGAACGTCCCCGTCAAGGAAGGGAAAATTAAATACCAACTGATTAGTTATTAACACCTTTCCTTAATAAGCTTGTGTGGAAACGTGGCATAAAGAGTAGAAAAATATCTCTTACAAAATACAATCAGATATTACAAGGGAAATTTTAGGTCAACTTCTGTGACATACTCGTTTATTTTTTACAAAGCAAAATATTCAAACTCATAATGCATTGTAGAGGAAGGCAGCTTGCATTGGTGTAAAAAGAAAGAAATAACTGTAAAAAGGCTAATTAGAACAGCATTAGTTGGCCTTTTTTAAATTTAAAATTTATGTTTAAAAAGGTAAAATCAAATCAAAAATATACATGTACGACAAAAGAAACAATTTCTCATTACCTATCGTAAATTTCAAAATTGTCAAGGATTTCATTTACATAAATTAGCTAAAACCGTTCTGTCTGCACCTTTGGTATCTTCGAATTCATTTTACTACATACTACCATTGAGAAAAACGGAATATTGCACTCCGACTTTATAAGGCCGAATGTGTCTTGTCCGTTACTTGATTTAGCTAATTCATAAAGGCTATCAATGTTATTAATAAAGATCTTCAAATAATAATTTCATTGGCATCAACATTGACTATCTGCTCGGGAATTTATTAAGAAGGTAAAATCAAATATAAAAATATAAACTTACGACATAAGAGGCGATTTATCATTTCCTATGGTTATAAAAGCGTACCATATGTAGCTCGTAAATTTAAACACAATCCAATGGGTCTTGTCAGTTCCTTGTTTTCGTGACAATTATATTTTTATCCAGTCAGACGTGTATTATTTGATGTCGTAGCTTAAGAGATAGAGATAAAGATTCGTATGAACTGCGTTTTGATTTTTAAATAGCTGTCAGAAACAGCGAATGCTTTTTCGACGTCTAACATCTTGTTTAATTTGTTATGGTCTCCTCACTATGTATCGACTTCAAAAGTTCATTCGTGTGCAGATGGTTTTAAATTTTATTTTTTATGTTTTTTAGAGCGCTGTTCCATAAGGAAATTGAGGACTCACAAATACGTTTGACCCGCCACATAATCTATATACCTGTCAGCAACCTGTTATCCATTCGGTTTCTCAACAATCATACCACATCACCTTTTCATGTTATGTAAAAAAGTGAAAAGGTTAAAGGACTGAGCCTGTATCACTTACCCTACAATTGGCTATAGAGTAAATTTTAAATTGATTGAAATCTCACGTAAATGGGTCTTTTAGTTCAAAGAAGATAATATTTAAAACTAATCGGACGGGAAGGAAGAAGTTAAACGTTAATTGAGGTTTTTCCCCAAAAAAAACAAGACCGACCTCAGCAATTTGAAGACTGCACAAATAAACACTTAGATCATTGTAGACACAATATTTTGCTTTACATATTTGAAACATCCCTCTTAGCCCTCTCGAATAATTGGGAGAGCTAGATCACCCAAAATCAGTTTCACTGCGTTTTGCTGCAATGAATTAACGACGGATGCCACTAATGGAGCAGGAGTTGCTCACCTCTCTGAATCAATGAAAGGAACTCGAAGATACCAAAAGCGGCAGACAGCGCGCCCTCAGAAAATTTAAAGAAAAAAAATCACTAACCGAGGAACTATAAAATCAAACATAAAGCCGCCTAAATCGACCAGAGAGTACCTGAAAATACACGAAAAAAGAAGATATCTCTCTCTTAAACTATTGCAGTTACTGAAAGCAGAAATATTAATTGTATTAAAGGAAAGTAACACAATTCTTTAGCTTAATAAATTTTAACCAAAAAAGGTTTTGAAAATAATGTCTTGTTGTAACCAACTATAATCTCAATCGTAGATTGCGAATTTCTCACTTAGGGTCAGAATTATAAATTTCAAATGAACAAGAAGTATTGCTTGTACCTCGTGATGAAAGACAAGGAAATTACCCAGTACTGTTCCAGTAAGAAACTATTTTATCATATGATTCGCGACTCAAAAAAATGATCGCTCACAAAATTGTTACATAATACTGTGTTATTTTTATTACTCTATGATTGAATTTGCAATTTATCGTGAATGTTGTGAGATTGTTAAGGATCAAATGTTAGATGAAATAATATAACAAACAAAAATTGGCGAAAATTCCGATAGAATATTGGCATGTAAAATCTTGACAATGGCCGCCATGACAAATCAACAAATAATGAATACGAGGGAAAAAATATTGAAAATTAACATCAAACTTGGAAAGATTTTATGATGAATATTTATGAAAGTGCAATCAGTTTCTAACTACAGGAATACAGATACTAAAAAGGGACCTGGGTGGCCGAGTGGTCAAGGTAGTCGATTTAAACTTACCTGTACAGATCACTGTAGCCTATCACCTATACGGCGTGCGTTCTCGCATGACTTTGTAACATACAAAAAACGGGTTTAACTCGCATCGCACGTGTTAAGGTTTGTCAGTTACCTGACCAAGGTCGGTGGTTCTCGCCGAATACTCCAGCTTCCTCCACCAGTAAAACTGATTGAAATATTGTTGAAAGTGGCGTTAAACCCCAATCAAACAAATAAAAACTAAGAAACTTAAAATGAGATGGAAATTATTATTTCCATATAATCTGATAACTATTCATCATTGATCTGTCAACTAGGAACGTAGAAAAGTATCATTATCATAATTTTTAACAAACAAATCAAATTAGTCCCCAGCATATAGCTCGTGCAAAGATAAACGGGTTTTTTTTTAAATGTTCATAATCTGCTTCAAGTTATATGTCAAAATTATGAAAAAATACTTGACTTTTCTAAAACAATTCAAAAAGGGAAGAGTTGGTAAATTTAATAAGTTTTCATCAAGTCCGAACTGCTGAAATGGATAGACGAAATGCATGAAATGATTTTACCACAAAATGACCGGAAATGTTTTCATAACAGTCACTTGTATGTTTTGAAAAGCTGTTACTGATATCCGATTTTGATTTTGTGCCATGGAATAGATAAATAAATGTATTAACTTTATGCTCGCTTGATGATAAATTCTGTTAAAAATTGCAAAATATTAGATTTTATTTGTAGAAATAAATCAACGGTCCGTTTTATCTGAAATACTTTAAAAAAAAGAATTGCACTAAAAAATGTCTTCGCCGTTGGATTTGGTTTTCTATACACTTGGTCATAAACATGAAATATTGACATTTTCTCAGTCACAATTTAAACTTTGGAGACTTGCATGCAAAAATTATGAGCCAGAATGACATAAATCTTTACGCAAATCTCATAATTATCATAGCGCATTTTGGTTTGAGAAAATGATTTCTGTCTCAAAGTAGTAGGTACGTAAAGCCCCATATTTGGCCCAAATTTTAGATTTTAAGACACAATAATAAGTTGTTGTGAAAATGCTTTTAACAATTGTCTTTTAATAATCCATCACTTTTTCTTGTATAATTTTCGTCATTTCGACAAAATGAAAGGATGTTTATTGACTATTTTGAAAAGACTTATACATTTTTTGTAAAAATGCTCAATTTTTGAAGGTGTTGCGTTCAAAACAGATATGATCGCATAAAAACATCACGAAGATATTTTTACCAAACATTTGTAGTTGATAGATATTTAGTTGTGCATAGTTGTTGTGATGTTTTTGTGCGATCTATATTAAAATCGACAAAAAAGTATCAAATATTACATCAAATAAATTAATTTCTAAGTATTTTCACATTTAAACATTTACTATGAGTCATGTGACCATTGTAGAAATAATTAAACTAAAAATTCTGATGGATTTTCATTTGAGAGACATTATTAAATACAAAAAATATAAAATAATAGATATTAGTCAACTTTCATTTTTTAGCCAAATTCTTGGGCCAAAAATGAGCCTTATCGACCCTCGTCCTTTGTTATTAGAGACATCAGTAAAACTATTGTTATTTTACCCGACTCTATCTGATTAAATTCTGCAAGCCCTTAAAATCAATCCCTTAGCCTAAGCCTCGTACATACAACTGGACGAGGTACACCCGCTTTAAATTTTATCCAAGATTCTACTTGTTTTTTCTTTATTCCTGTAGATTACGAGCTTTCGACCCCTACCGCAATTACCACTTTCACTTTTATTACCCGACCCTATCCCCAAGCCCCTAAAATTAACCGCTTGTCCTAAGGCCGATAAATGCCGCCGAAAGTGGTCAAACCCGTTTTGAATATTTATCCTAGATTTGTAACATATCCATAATTTTTGACATAGACTATACTTGGATAAGATGGGTTTTGGGTATTACATCAGCTATATCATGTTTATTTGGATGTCGAACTTCCCCGTGCTTTTTGTTCTTATGTTTCTGATGAGAGGTTACTCATTGGTGCCGAGTGGTCTAGGTAGTGGTATAGATTACAGTAGCACTTCACCTATACGGCCTCAGTTCGGTACCATAACAAAAATGAAGATTTTCATTTGCATCGCACGTGATTAGGCTTGTCAGTTACCTGGACCACGTCATAACTCTCTCCTTGTAATACGCTTCCTCCATTAATTAAACTTACCGTCGCGATGTGACGGAAATTTTGTTGAAAGTGGCGTTAAAACCCAATCGGTATGTATAAATGAACAGAGAATCTATAGTGATACCAAAGAAGAAAATATAAAAGATCTTAAAATAGTGTACAAACATAAATTCTATGTTTAAGCTTATTCAAGTAACTGATAGGAACGTTTGAAAAAAATGATTGTAATATACTGTCATGATAACGGTAGGTCTTTGAATTTATTTATTAATTCAAATTTTGAAGGATCTGTCTTGACTTTTGCCATAAATTAGGATACATAACAGAAAAGGAATAAGACTGCAATTAAGGGCCTGAGTTGGAACCCATTGGAAGTACTACAACTTATCGATACACTTTATTTCTAAAACTGACGTAAGTATTGTGAAAGAGAAAATTTATCGAATTTGTTCTCCCCAGATGTCCAGTTAGTGTGTCTTTGAAGTCACCTTTTCCATCTGATCTATGTTACAGATGATATATATTTGATATGTTTTATAAATGTCAATTAAATATGAAAATTTGTGTGTTTATTAAGGTTAGGATGGAAAAATCTTACATGTCAACAGTTTCAAATTATTAATCAATGACTAGTAGTTTATCTTAAACCTCAAGAGAATTTTTTTTAATTCAAAAATAGTTGATATGAATTGAAAAAATATGGGGTAAATGTCAAAGAGACTGCACTCCAACCACGAGAAAAACTGAGTAATTTATAAATCTAGAGATAACCACAATACTATAATACGCTTCATTGTAGTATTTATTATAAATTTTAATGGTGGTAAGAAAACCAGCAAACGGACAGAAATTTCAGTTGCAGTAGACTTACTTGACGATAACATAAAAAGGTATCTGAAAACTTTCTTATTAAATTGAGGTAATCAATATATACATATTGGAATAAAAAAATGATCAGAAGGGGCCTTATGTTCTTCTGTTAGAGTAATATGACTTCCCTTCCAGTCAAGGCCATGACACAGAAAGTAGAATACTTTAAAATTTCATTCTAATAAGGAAACAAATAGCGCAAAACTTTATCAAGATTAACCGTCGATAAGGGCTTGTGATGAGACCATTTACTTCGAGAAGTTTTTTCTGATAAATCACGTAATTCAGCACTTGCAGTTGCAAACAAATACCGACAGTTCGCTTAATATCTTACAAGAGGAACGCATTACCACCTAAATATGGAAAATTTACAATAGGAAAGTTGAAGTCATCCCGTTTGTCGTAAATCTGAAACAATTTCCCTTTTGGTCAATTTCGAGGAATAAATCTAGGTGTGAAGCAGATTTTGTTGAATCTGTGGTCTCAATAATTTTTAGTTCACTGGGATATATTTGTTTGAGTTGTTCGCTGAACGCAGGATTATTCAATGACAAAACACCATTTATAAAGCGAAAAGTAAAATTGAACGATCTTACCAATTTCTTTTTATAATTTCGCAGGAGTCCCTGAATGAATTCTACTTCATACGAGTACTAAAACAAATCGGCTTGTAGGGCCGCACAGTTTGTCTCTATTAGAATGCCAACGGTCTGTTGAAAAACTCGCCAAAATTCTACAAAAATGTTGTCATGGATTCTGACTATATCACCGTCACTGTATTTATTAGCACAAGCATTGTGGTATTTAACAAAGTAAGACAAATTTTTACCTAAAACCAAAAAAATTATATCTTGGATTTCCATTTTGTTTATCAAATCACTGATATATCAATTTCTTAGGGTGGTCTTTATGTTATGAATTGAATCATGGTATTGAGTGTAGAAAAGCAAAACTTTTGAATACTAGTAAACAATTTCAAAGAACCGAATTTGAGTTATTGAAGCACATCTTTCGAATTTTTTAATATCCACATTAGATTAACACCGCTTGTGGAGTACGCTTTATCACAGTACATTTGAAAACCTTTCTTGATTGTCGACAGTATGGTTTTGAGTAATTTCGAAAGAGACTTGGTGGAGCACCTGGATGAACCCGCTATAAATCTCTCTTTATATGGACACTTGTGTAGTTTGGGTATACAGAATAAAGAAGCCAGATCCGACTCGTCTTCTTTGGTGTCAATGAGGACAGGGTTTGCCTACTCACACTGAGCAACTTATTCAATTCTTTATGTACAAGAGTTCTTCGAGTCCTTTACCGATTTGACTCGATTTGCGAGTATCCCGAATTCAGCATCTTGATTTGACCATAGTTCAAAACTAGGGACTTCATTACGGGTTGCGCGTGCAAGACGGGAATACTTACCCTTCCGGAACACTTCACCCCCCTGTTATGTTAAATTGTTCATGAATTCCAAGTCTTTTGTTTTCATGTTTAGCAGTGGTATTTTGTAAAAATTCCATCACATTGTAGCAACAAGTCCAGATAAATTGCTTGTATGGGTCACAACTGCAGAGATAACTTACACGAAAAATTAAGAAATTTTCTGGTTCCAAAATAGCAGAGATATGACTAGTTATTACAGCAATTATAGAATCTTGTGTCTGATAAAAAAAAAACACACAGGGATATCTTTTTTTCAGCGGAGATGCGAATACTAAAGTTTTCTGAGAAAGCTCCATGGATCAGGTTTGAAAACTTTACGATTGTCATCATAACTACTCAGTCTACCCTAAAGCAGGAATACCTATTATTTTCAGCAATCATATTGAATTATTAAAATATGTCGGTACTGTAATTGTAATTAAAACAATAAGAGATTGAAATATGTCAAGCTGTTGGAAGACTGTAATATGAAAAATAAATGAGCAGAAAAAAATAAAAGGCACAGAGATAATATGATCTACCAGTATGACAGTTATATATTTTGCATTCATCATTTGTAGCATAAGAACTACCTGATGATCAAATAAGATTAAAGGTGAAAAGATAATTTCCTAAACAGAAGGAAAACATTTAAGCACTTGGGTGTTTAAGAAGTAGGGATGTGTTATTTATTTGTCTATATGGGAACCATAAAAAAATCAAATTTCAAACAAAAGCTGTTAAAGACTGAGAAATTAATGTGATGTAATCCAATATTATTGCTTTTAGAAAATATGCTTACACTGGACTACAGGTCTCTTGTTTTGGAAAGAAGAAAGACATATTTAACATCTGTCGCAGCTTATTTATCGTCAGCGGAAAACAACCATAGATGAATTAAAAGGATGGATCTCTCAACGGCCTCTAATAATATAATCTGGTACAGATTATTCCTTTCATTTATCATGACTTTCGTGGCAAACGAGATCTGTTTTGTGTCAACAAAATGTCTTATTTAAGCAGCATTTTAGTATTTACACCACTTTCCACATTCTACCTCATGCGTATCGAATGAATAACTGTTACTATGATTCAATTAGGACAAGAACACCTTTAGACACTCATCTATAATTCACGATAATTCAGTGATGGAAAATAATAATATGATTTCTCGAATCTATCAACAAAAACTTAATTTTTTTTCTTAGTAGTTTTGTTTTTCAAGATGAAAAAAAAATATTTGCTTCCTGTCTCGTCTGTAATTTTTATATTGATCACAGTAGTTAACATAGTTAAAATTGATAATGATTCAATTCGTTCGCACTTAGCTTTTACAATGACCCAATATGAAAGAGATATATATAAGGATACATCTGTTTTGATAAATACCAGGAGATTTAATATAGACAAAGTTAATTACAATAATTTTAATGTATCGATTTCTGTGTGCATACCTGCAGTCGAAGCTGATATTATAACAGCACTACCGAGGTTACTTCAGTCAATTCAGTCACAAACACTTCATCCACTTGAAATAATTGTAGTTATTTCCAATTGCAGTCGAGAAAGATGTCGAAACTTTAAAACCATCGTGACCTCTTGGTTTGTTGCTTCTAAAATAAATATATACTGTAAAAAACAATTACAATTGCAAAGTCTATCCAGGGAGGAGGCTGCTTCTTATGCTCGTGGTTCTGTTGTTTCCTTCATAGACGCCGATGATATGATGTATCCAAATAGACTAGAGGTAATATCAATACTATTTAGAAGCTATCGCCCACTCATGGTGCTCCATGGATTTTCTAATTCACGCATACCACCATATGACACTCAGTGGAAAACAGCTCCCATTATAAGCGGTGAATCATTATATGATATTGCTAAATCTACAGAAGTAAGAAGAGTTTATCTACTAGCCAGTGTGGTTCATTCTCATATGTCCGTTCTACGCGGAACGTTGAATATGGTGAAATTCAGAAAGGAAAAAAAGTTCTACAGATCAGAGGATGCCTTGTTTATAAGGGATTTTATTTCTTTTTTCTGTAAACGCAACACAACTGCGATTTTTATAGATACTCCTCTTTCTTGGTATGTTCCTCGTTTGACACAGGTAACATAATACATCAAAACATGATGACCGACTTTGTTTACGACAATATAAGCAGGAACACATCCGTATATTTTCTCATCATTATTGAATACGTTTCCTACAAGAAGCCACTCAATAGTTTGTATTTAATTTTCTCGGTTTCATTATTGCAAGCTCTAATAAGTTTGCTTAAGTGTATTCTTCTGAAAGCGGTAGGTAACTTTAGGAACTGACACTCACTGAGCGTTTTGGATTCTTTTCACAATCTCCGAAGTTCTGGTGGGGCATTTGTAAGAATTAATTTTGCGAAGAAATAATATATGTATGTTTATTGAGTATTCGTGTAAATACTCTTGATATCTGTTAAACGTCTTCTTCTTTAAACCAAAAGCATTGATTTTTTCCCTCGAAGCATTGTTCTCGCTATTTATCATTTAAGGGATGGTTTATATTATGTCTTAACTTACCAATATTAAATTTAGAAGAACATACTTAGTATAAATGTAAAAGGCTTTGGATTTTTGCTGTTCGGCGTGTTAAATATGTTTTTCTGAATTCAAAAAATGTAAATAATCTCAACTGAACGTTTTTACTATATCTAAACTGACCATTATAAAATATCTTGCCAAATAGGTGGTATAAATCTTTGCGAGAAAGAAAAAGGAGTAGGTACTTTAAGCCCCATATTTGGCCCAAATTTAATATTTTGTGACACAATAACAATTTGTTGTGAAAATACTGTTTAATAATCGTCTTTTATTAATTAATTACTTTTTCTTGTTTGCTTTTCGTCATTTCGACAAAATGAAAGGGTATCTTTGACTTTTTTGACAAGAATATAACATTTTCTGGAAAAATAATCAATTTTAAAGGTGTTTTGTTCAAAATAGATATGATCGCACAAAAACATAACGAAGATATGTTAATTAAGCATTACTACTTGATAGATCTTTAATTGTGCAAAGTTTGGTTGAGATTTTTTTATAATATCAAATATTGCATTAAATTAATAAATTTCTTACTATTTTCACATTTAAAGCATTTTCTCTGTGTCATGTGACTATTGCAGAACTAATTAAACTGAGATTCTGTTGGATTTTCTTTTTATAGAGATTTTACCATACAAAAAATATAAAATAATAGATATTAGCCAATTTTCATTTTTTAATAAAATTCTTGGGCCAAAAATGGGCCTTAACGACCCTTGTCCTTTGCTGTTTTGCCTTCAAAATTTAGTTACTTGGCACAAAAATATAGATACAGTATTTAAATAATGATTTATATTATAATGCAACTTACCATTTGTGAAATTTTTGGCAAAAATATAATATAAATCTTTCCAAGATATGATTTTTTTTCTTTTATGCATGTTAAATGTGTACTTCTAAGTTCAAACGATAAGTACAAAAGTTAAATATAAGGTTTATATTATATCGCAATTGTCCATATTTGCCAATTTTGTCTAATTTATAGTATAGTCTGTCTTCCGACTTAACGATTTCTGTCTGCCCCTTTGGTATCTTCGAATTCCTTATAGTATAAATCTTTTTGACAAATGAAACTTTACTGATTTTGATAAAAAAAAATGTACTTTTGATCTGAACGAATAACGTTTGTTATTCCAACGCATGATTTATATTATATTCCAACTAACTAATTGAATTTTGCCATCAATATAGTGTAAATCTTTCAGACAAAAATTGTTTGCTATTGAGCATAAAATGTGTACTTCTGAATTAAATGATAAATTCACAATACGGATTTTATGGTTTACATTATATCGTGTTTGTCCATTATTGAAATTTAATAAAAATCTTTGTGACAATGGGAAATTTTTTCTGTTTTGCATAAAAACTTATACTTTTGACGTTAACAAAAAGGTTTGGTATTATATCATATCTATTCATTATTGAATTTATTATATATACCGGATGAATTCCGCCATACAATTTTCCAGTTGAAACGCATACAGCGGTCGAACCATTTTTATCTTCAACTCTTGATGTAGTCTAATTACAATCCATCACTTCGTTGGTGAGTACTATAAATTTCTCCTACCTAACCTAAACATAAATTATAAACAGCAGCAAAATGTTCTTATTGGGAGGGAGGGTGGGTATTTGAATGTGTCTTTTGCCTTTACTTGTCCAAATGTCGAAAAAAGTAAAATGCAGGGGATTTTACACCACAAAATGGCGGGAAAGCCCCTTACGAATTAACCGTAAAAAAGCGCCAAAGCTTATGTCAAATAAAATAATAGTAAAAGATAACTCTTGATTAAATTATATTTATACTATGAACCATGACTTTGACCTTGGCTCACATCGGTATAATATATAGAAAATCGGTTGACATTCTGCTAAAGCTTTTATTGAGAGCAGTCAAATACAGAAAACCCCGTCAAAATCGGATGACAATTACCAATTTGTCATTTCTCACAAATTGCCTTTTGTAACTTTGACACATTTTATTTGAAAATCTGTCAAATCTAAATATATTCCGTTGACATACTACTTTAAGCTCTCATTGAGAGGAATCTCATGCAGTCCATCGAATTGAAATTCTTATCTTCTGCAATATGACATTATTACCCTATTCAACTTTTTTATACAAAAATCGGTATATATTTATAAAAGCTATTATTCATAAGGCACGAATCGAAGAAAGAACATTAAAATTGGATGAAAAATATTTTTACACCATATAATACGAAATGTAAGAAAAAGAGAAAATCCGTTGACATATTTCTGAGCGATAATTTCTTATTTCTGCAATATTGCAATTTTAGCCCTTTGACCACTTTTCTACAGAAATTGGTCAATGCTACAAACAATGCTGCGCTTGACTTTGTTCATTTTTCTTTGGAAATTATTTGAACAAAACCGTAAAAAGATGAAATGAAGGCGTAATTTCGTTTTCGTAACTTTAATTTCGACAAGCGTAAGCATGATGGTATCATTCCGACATGAGAAATTTTTTAAAGTTATACAATAAAAGATCAGAATTTAGGTTCGCTCGATAAGTAATTCTTTCCAAGAAGGCATCTTAACTTTATTTAATCGGTACACACCAAATCCATTATTTCTCGTTCGTAAGATTTCCTACGTTCTGTTATAGGTCAAAAAGAAAGAAAATTATTTTCTACCAGCGTATTGGAAAACACAACCCGCGTCCAAGATATAACAATCCAAAAATTTTGAAACAAAAGTGTAAACAAGTCTAAGACAGGTATATGTGCTGCATTTGCTAAATTCTAAAACAGCGTAAATAAGGTTGTGTTATATTTGGATCTTTTACTTCCTATGTTTCGGTTTCTGCTTAAACAATGCGTACTCCTTGAAATGAATATATAGCATACCTAAATTTTCCATATTTATTTAACATTGGTAGTTTTGTATTTATCTCTACAGAAAGTGTTTTGTCAGGTATGATTTGAATTGACAAGCGTCACTACTGCAGCAGGAGTTGCTTCCTATTCCGTAGCACCTGAACTCGCCCTGGTTTTTGTAAGGTTCTCTTTTTTCCAGCTTTAGATTTCAGTGTAGTATTGTGTCTTCTATGTTTGTATTTGGTTTCATTTTGCTGGTCATGGTCATGTTCGTTCTCTGACTTGACAATTTCCCTCTGCCCCTTTTGTATCTTCGAATATCTATTTACCCATGACAATAAACAAGCTGCATATCGCCGGTACATTACTTCTCTTCAGAATTTGTTCTTTATTAACGTATATTTAGTTTTTTCTTCTGTATTTTATAAGTTGATAAGTGATGACATATGTTGTCAACTATTGTAGTGTCATTATGTTGATTGTGACTATAGTCCGTAACGAGATTTTGTGAGGGAATTCGACGTTTCATTTACCAAATTGGATATTTGCAACGATTACAACTGAACAAGTGGACGGTTGTCATAAAAATTTACGAAACTTAAGAATAAATTATTTCTTCACAATTCTACGCATATTCTGACATTATAGTGCACGAAACTTTGCAGAATTTTAGGTTCAAAATCCATGTTTATATCAACTTTTGGAGGCCAAACTTTGTACACAGTTTTTTTATAGCATTTTAAACGTAAATTGATGTTGAATTTCTTAATAGACTGTAACAGATTGAATGTTGAAATATCATGCTCGTTTTGAAGAAAATTTCTGATAAAAAATGTGTTTAATTCTCCCTACATGGTTTCCCCCTACCAACTGGACTGGTCAATTTTATAAATATAGTTTTTTATATCACTAAGAGAATGAACCCATAACGTTATTCTCTAAACCATCTATTATTTTTTTACATCAAAAATTATTTTTTATCGTTTTAATACAAGCTTTTTCAACCTCACAAAATCTCGTTACGATCTATAATCTCTTTATCTGTTTACCATTGTATCAACAACAGTTCTAAGAAATAAAGCATACAAAAAAGTTCACACATGTAGACATGATCTTCTAAACTAATAATTATTTTTTCTGTTTAAATTGAAAGAAGTGTATAACGAGTTTGTGCATATTATTACCTTGTAGAGAGCACTTTGAGAAGCCTGTGTATACATTATTCTGGAGAATAATTACATGAGTGACTGTTGACAGACCTACGTGTATTTTATTTGCCGTAAATATTTTCAGTAGTACAAAAGGGATAGAAAACGCGATTTGTACAATGCAATTGTCTTAAAAGACTAGATTTTAACCCTGAAGTTTCAATATAAAATCGCTTTGGCGATATCACAGAAAAATTACTAGATCACAATAGGTTTTTCAAGGAAAATCCTCAAAATAAAGACAAAAAAACTTCCGTCAAAGATCCAATTATTCCTGCCATAACTGCTAAAAATGTTGTAAAATAAAATTTTGACGTCAGGACCTAAAATTTCTAAACTAATTATTTTAATGGACTATACAGGAAGGTAGTGCATTTAAACTCTTATAGTCTCTGTCGATGTAAAACGACAACATTAGGTTATTCCAGAAGCGAAGGTCAGGAAAGTTCAAACCAAAGGACAGGCATTCTACAATAATTAATTTTGCAGTTAAAAAATCAATTAAAATTAATAGTAAATGAAAAAACCGACATCCGAAATAACTGATAATAAAATGTTTTGTACCTGTGTGAATTTAACATTTACATTAGAGGACCAATTCAGAATTCTTCATCGTTCTTTATATTAAAAAGCGCCACACCCACCACTAGCCCCATTTAGACCGTGGTAGTAAAGGGGTGAGGTGTATGGGAGGAATCATGTCAGACTACCTCTTCCCAGGCAATTGAGGTCATCCTGTCAAAATATCGGTAATCTCTGTGTACCCTTAGACACGAACCAGCCCATCCCCTTATGTCAACGTATTACATTTCACCTTCCGTTTCAATCCCGCCATTCCCGGAAATAAGCCGTCGTTTAGCCTGAGGCCGGCAAATAGCCACAAAAGAGGTCGATCCGTCTTTCAAATTTTATCAAAGATCAAAGATCAGCGAAAAGGAGAGTATTTTGGTTTGAGAAATTACATTTTGTCAAAACTCTAAAACTTTTGAAACAAAATGCACTTTGTCAAACCAAACTGCTTTCTGTTTCTTTATATTTTGAAAGTTTAAGATCAATAAATCTTTTAAACACGATGTTAGAATTGACCAAAATATTTATTATTGAATTTATTTTGCGTTTGTATAAATTCTGAGAAATTGCAAATAAGGGATGGCTTCAAAACGTATTGCAGATAGTAGCTGACCCTTCCGTCGCATTTTGCTTCCTATTTCGATTAGTCTGGATTTGAGTATTTCATTCATTTTGGTTGGATCAAGAAAATCCTATTTCTTTTGCGTTCTTATGCTACTTATGAGACAATATATACCTTTCAAGATTCCGAAGTTTATATGACCGTGCAAATTTAGACGTTACACTAATTATAAAAAGTGCAGAAACATATATACGTTGAATGTTATCTTAACTAATTTCTCTGTTCATATTAAAAGGAATTCGAAGATACCAAAGGGGCAGACAGAAATCATTAAGTCGGAAGACAGACAAGACCATGGCCAACGAAA
>JAULBM010299243.1:0-14968 GCA_032357055.1 Geukensia granosissima
AAAGGGTCTTTTGTTCACCTTTCACATTTCAATGTGCTGCGGTCGTATCATGCTGCGCTTGCGAAGCACCTCAGTTTACGATTAAAATAGGGTAATATATTGCTTTTGGTTTAAGTTATGGCGAGATTTTAAACTTTTGGTATGTGAACCATGCACGAGTTGGACATTAAGCCTTAAGCTTAAATGCTTCATAATCAGTTTATATATTCAAAACTTTATTAAAATTTGAATATTTCATTTTTCTTTAAAAGCTAGGAAATCATTGCACTTTTTTATATTTTCAAACTATCGGTTTTCCTAAACAGGCTTAGTTTCTCCATTTATTAAATGCCTTTTACCACGTACATTTTCTTTATTTTATCATCACCTTGAAGTTTATAAAAATGTCTAAAACTTGATATACATTTTATTAGATTATTTTAAAGTAAACAAGTTCAGTTAACAGTGTAAATTGACATCCCCAAGACACTCACCGATAATTGCCACATAATTATTGATTGATTAACTAGCTAATTCACAAAAATTCTGCAGTAAAAACATATTTACTTCTGTTTCAATCAAAATTGTTAATTTATATTTCATTTGAATATTAAGTGAGTAACATTTTTCCAATCCCCAATTTTCCCCTTTAAGAGGGTATTTTAAAAAAAAATTTCTCTTGTTTTTTTCCAAAGTTATTGCCAAAAAACTACAGCGATGGCCTATCTATTTACATTATTTATAAGGAAAATACTAGTTGTTCCCAGACACTGTGTCTTTTAATCCTAGTGTACACCAACCACATAGGTCAACAAGAGAAAACGGTGCTAATTTACAAATCTAGACTCCCATGACCAAATTATGCTGGATAACGAACAGTGCTCGATAATGAAACCAAGAATTGTATATATATAAATTAGCTATATCAAATAAGGTTAGGTGCAGAACTGGACTTTATTGATGTGTATACTCAGACAACTCCCTCACACACTGAATAAGTCCAAATGACTTTATGTAAAGTTTGTGAGAGAAAGGCTGAGTTTACACATCAATTAAGTCCTTAAAAATAGCATTAATTACAGCATGATTCAAGTTCATCAAATGATAGAAAATGATGCTACAATTTAACTTCAAGAGAAAAAAACAATTTCGAAGGCTCATTGGTTTAGTCTCAGGATGTCATCAAGATTGGTTTATTGTTGTGTAAACGTTTTCATTGTCAGGGTACTACCCAATAGAAATTTTTTACAAGTCCAGTGTAGAATACCCATGTGAATAAATAAAAATAGCATTAGTTACATAAAAAACATACTTAGATAAGTATGTTGTCCCGTCTCGAAAACTTGTTTTAGGGGTTTTACTCAAATGAGTAACTACTCCCCAAATGGGGAGTTGCGTCCAACCTGTTTCACAGGGCCTTGCCACTATCAATGTGGGGTATACTATCCAACAGTCGTACAAAAAAAAATGCAAGAAAAAGACAGGATCTGACCCTGCCAGATACCTTCTAGTATGTGCCTGTCCCAAGTCAGGAACCTGTAATTCCAGTGGTCAAATTATCTGTTGTTCTTTATGTTTTATGTTCATTGCTATTGGTAACACTTAGAGCTACCGTTTGCGAGCATTCTAAGTCTTTGGGCTTATTGAGTTATGACCCAGTGGGGTTTTGGTGTTAGTCTCTCTGTTTCATGTTTTTTTACTGATTCCACAGGTTAAAGGGGGAGGGTTGAGCGCTCACAAACTGGGTAAACCCCGCCACATACTAATGTGCCTTTCCCAAGCCAGGAACCTGTATTGGAGTGGTTGTTGTTGTTTTATTAGTCATTTATTGTTATATGTTCACCATTTTTGCTTTAGATTAGGTCGATTGACGTGTTTTATGTATAGTTTCACAATTTGTATTTCGGGGCCTTTTACAGCTTCCGTTATGGTATGGACTCTGGTTCATTGTTGAAGGCCATAATGGGACCTGTAGAAGTTAAAATTCAACTGTCCCTTGGTGGGTGGATGTCTCATGGACAATCATGCCACATCTCCTATTTTTATACGATTATCACCGTAAAATAACAATTTTTATTTATATATCATGACATCAAAATATGGACAGTTTTCACACTCAAAATTGTCTTTAATAAGAATTGTCAGTAAAAGCTCAATAACGTTATTAAATTATCAAATCACATTACAAAATGTCAATCATGACCCACAGATTGATAATTAGTCATCGAAAAGTCAATAACAGGTATATCCACCGTTTGCCTGGATGACTGCTGCAACCCTGCGCCGCATACTGCCAGTTAGCCTTCTGATTTGTTGGAGCGTTATCTGTCTCCATTCGTGGTGCAAGTGAGCTTTAAACCTTTGTTATGTCTGTAGAGGAGGCTCCAAAGCCTGTATTCGCTTACCAAGTTGGTCCCCAGATGCTCTATAGGGTTAAGGTCTGGAGTTTCTGTTGTTAAAATGAGGCACAACTACAAGTGTTAGCACGTCCCTGATGTACTTTTCGCCAGTAAACTTGCCATTGATTGCTTCCAAATCCAGCCTACAATCATGCGAGACAAAGCCCAATACCATAACTGTCCCCCAACAAAAGGCTGTTGGAACAATGTTTCTCGGAGTGTAAGCTGCGTTACGATGCTTCCGATACGAGTTCGACCATCAGTTACGTGGGGATTAATCTACTCTCGTCTGACAGTGTATTCGTCGCCAGGTTGAAGGTTCCATTTCTGTCTTGCTCTGCACCCTGCACCAGACCAAACTTTTCCTGTAATGCCGATCGTCAAGGGCAAGTGTCGGGGTTTTATGACTCTCCCTGACTTCAGTCCCGCAGATTTTAAACGATTTTTTACTGTTCTGGTCAACAGAATACGGCCAGGTTACCACTGTCGTTTAAAAAGAATGCTCGTTGCAAACGGATTTAGTCTGACCAATCTACCAAGGCTCCTATCTTCACGTTGGGTTGTTACAGATGATCGACCAGATCGAGGACGGTCCTTAACATTATGATAGGTCTGACCAAACGGCTGATCACTGTGTATTGATAGCCATGCTGTCTACCTATCGCCTTGTATGTCATACTAGCAGAATTTATGCCAATAATTTGCCATCTCTGCGCCTCTGATATCCGTCTTCTTATCATTCTTTTGATTTGCATTCAGTAATTCGAAATTCGTGACTTAAATACGAATTTGATGCACGAGTAAATAGTGCATATTATACGTGAAGAAAGGAGAAAGTTGCTTTAACAAACGCGCCTGATTTAAGTGTCACACCTGAACGCTCACATCCTTTTCAGTATGTTTGAAATTATGAATATTTCTTAACATCATGAAGATAAAACCTTATTTTCAATAAGCAATCCTGAAAAATTTGGGTGGGGGGGTACTTCACCTTTTTCCAGGTGTATATCATTAGTAAGTCCTCATTAAAATTGGATATATAAAGTCATTTGTACGATTACCAAATTATGCGCAGTTGACAAGATCCTTCAGCAACCTCCTTCGTGATCGCTTCGTACAAATGTTAAGACTACTTGTTAAGAAATTAATAAAACCTTAAACATAAATATGAAGCAGTCAGTGTCGGGTCGACACATAACGCGTGCGCAAGATAAGATCAAACATCTGAGAGTTGGGCAATTTCTTAATTTCTCTTGCATTTCTGTATAAAATGTATAAATTTAAACGTTTTTATTTTATGCATGTAGACCCTTTAAACTTTGGTCGTATTTCCAAGTATTCTAAAGTTTAAAGTTTACTCTCCAATAAAATCATACAATTACCATGAAAAGTGCTACAACCAATGATAGACTTCAAATCGTTATTTTGAGATTGTAATTATACCATTGTACAAACTCCAAAATATGACATTGTGAAGATATCAGGTAAATTTCAAAGAGACCACAATGCATCCACGAGAAAAGCAATAAGGGATAAAAATCCAAGAGGCCTTAACGTCGCCTGCAACAAGGGTAGAATTTTCACTCCTCCCACCACAAGAGGTCAATGAATTTCCAAAGAAAACAAAAGCGGTTATAGACGAACTATAAAAATAGACGTTCACCCAATTCTTAATTTGGTGACGAACCAGTAATATTTTATTAAGTGCTTGAGATGTGTTATTATAAAATAAAGATACAAATTGATGTGGGATGGTTGTTTATCAAAAAGCCACCTCTAACATATAAATAACTTTATCTACAAAGTGTTATCTCCCCTGATGAGACGTTTTCAGTGATCTATGTAAAATTATAAATACAAAAGTGGGATAAAAATTTCACTTGACTTCACATCCTATACAAAATATCATTTTTATATGTAGGCGTTTGACGGATATATCATCTCTTTCACAATTATTACAACTGTTATGTAGACTGGAGCATAACTCAGAACTTTAACATAAAAACTGCAAAACAGTGAAACTGAAAGGGGAAACATGATTGTAGATAAAGAAAATGATAATCGATTAATAAAATTATAAAAATCGTCCAACTACGACAGACAGTTTCAATATAACTTACAGATCATGATTTTTTTCTGGTAAATTTTTAAATTTGCCGGATTTCTCGTTTCCTTAACTTGACTTTCGGCATCACAGGTTTGATATTATTTCATCTTGTTAATAATACTTTCGTGTGTGGTGTATCGCATATTGTGTAACGCGTATTTGGCGTCAATCGCGTGGTCTTATTTTCAGATAAGGGGTAAGCGTGCTATAAAAACAAAACCATAGCACACTAGACTGATTCAAATACCAAATGAACAGAGGTGTGTTTTTATTGATGTTCATCATAGTCACTGTAAGGCATTCAAGGATCAGATTAACAGCTTGTATAAGTCGATCCTAGCGTCGACATAAGCGGTACTACCTTTCTATGCGCGACATTAAGCAATGTTTGCCCGACAATGACCCATAATACATAAGACACAACCACAAGGCACTATTACAATAATGACAGGAACACTTTTCAAAGAAATTCGGGTAAATCTTACAATAAGCCTAAAAGCTGCGTATAACATTAAAAAAACAAGCATTTAAAAATGAAGTTTAAAGGCTATTATCAATCTCTCAAGAACGAGAAATCATATAATGGTAAGCATTACATAGATATTTATGATGCATGTAACGGTCAATGAAATGCCTACCAATAAAGACTCTGATTCTAAAAGTACTTTGAATATGACATTTGCAGAATGCTAAAATTTCTTGATTGACAACATTTTTGTAATACTAGTATTTGGCGAATGTGTATCTAAACAGACTGTCTGCATTCCGATGCACCCCTTCTCTCCGATTTATTCCTTTTTTGTATGAAGCTGACTTCAAACAGAGCCACTTATGCAGAGAAAACAGAAAAAGTTGGCATATTATTTTGGTTTCACGTTCCGCTATATAGACGATATTTTCTCACTGAATAATTTTAAATTTGGTGACTTTATTGACCGCATCTATCCAATGGAACTTGATATCAAAGATATTACAGAAACAAAGAGGTCTCCTTCATACCTTAACTTATGTTAAGAAATTGACAATAAGGGCGGGATAATAACAAAATTTAAGACAAGAGAGCTGACTTTAATTTGCCAACTGTAAACTTTCCGATCATGTCAAGCAACATTCCAGCCGCACATCCAGGGCTTCCTATCAGGTTTTATTGATACAGGGTTGCTGCTGACAAAAAAGCTGCTAAACCAAGGGTTCTCAACGAATGAATCAAGTCGTCACACCGGAAATTTTTCGGTCGAAATCATGATTTGGTTGACCGGTACGAAATTTTCCATTTTACATATGACAATTGATATCTTCCTAATGACAATGTGACTAACGTTGATTTCGAATATACACCAGCTTTGTTTTCTGACTAAATGTAACACGGCAAATGCCGCTAGTGGAGCGGGAGTATTTTATCCTTCCGGTGCACTTGAACACACCCTAGCCTTTTTAAGGTTCGTGTAATTCCAGCTTTAATTTTCAGAAAGGTGTAGCGGGTATTATTTTTGTCTTTCGCTTCGCTTTTGTTGGCCATGGTCTTGGCTGTCTTATTATTAAACGATTTCTGAATATCCTTATAGTATCTTTATCTACAATAATGTGTTAATGTGGACATGTAACATTTTTCCTTACCTTCCACGTGGAATCTACATACTTTTAATTTTAGAGACAACTTCACAACAAGTAAAGTTTTGAATATACGTAATATATATTCTCTATTATCAAAATTCATTTTGGGGTTTCAACGTACATCTTAGATTTTGTCATAGACCATTACTCTAACATGCGTCACTAAAGAAATCCGTGGTTTGGCTTAAGAAGACACATTAGATTTGATTGAATGTTTATTGGCAGCATGGTGTGATGAAATGTAGTTTTCGCGATTTAAGTACCAGTTTATAGTATACATATAAGATGTCATTTGAGATGTGGGTTAAATTATGGGGTGCACTTTTTGTTTACATTTAATGAAAAATAGCTGTGGTGAAAAATGTAGTAGAAAAATGAATTCGATATGATAAATATTAATAGCGTCGTTGTTATGATAATATTTGTAGCGTCTTTATATTATACATATTGGTAGCGTCGTTGATATGATACATATTGATAGGTCTCGTTGATATGATACATATTGGTAGCGTCGTTGATAAGATACTTATTGGTAGCGTCGTCGATGTGATACATTTTGATAGCGTCGTTGATATGGGGTTTTTTAGCGTCGTTGATATGATACATATTGGTAGCGTCATTGATAAGATAAATAACGGCAGCGTCGTGGATATGATACATATTGGAAACGTCATTGATATTATACATATTGATAGCGTCGTGGGTATGATACATATTGGTAGCGTCTTTGACATGATTCACATTATCCTGCAGATTTGATAAGTTGATATGCCAGTCGTCCAATCCGTTTGCTATGACAGTCTGTATAATTCAATGGGCGAGTATATTTTTTTACCAATTATCCTGAAATGAAATTTATTGCATTTATATATATCGTTAAGAAATTAAGCCATTTATTCCAATGCCAATGTTTTTGCGAGGATTGAAAGTTTAGTAAATGGTCAAGATGTTGGTAGGTGAAAGCATAATGTTAAATTTGAGCCAAAAAGCAAAGAACGCGACATAAAACGTATATATAAGTAAACTACATCCCTCCTCGACTAGAGGAATGGCCTAAACAGTAATTAGTTATCCCTTGCATAATTGATGGTTCCCCTGACCTTTAAAACAGATCCTCTATCTTGATACTGCTGATCCAATAAATAACTTTTTATTATCGGTTAATTTTGTTATAATGACTTGCTGATATTACTATAAGTGACAACGGCTAAGCCCAATAAGCATTAACTTTCTCATGTCTTTTTTAAAACAAAAATGGAACCGATTCGATGCATATGGTGCAATGCAATTGAAAGTAAACATGAAAGTGTGTCTATAAACAAAGAATATGTAAATTAACAGAAAGTCTTTAATTTGATGAGAAGTTACTCCTTGAAATGTACATATAGCATGCCATAATTTTCCATATTTATTTAACATTGGTGAATTTTGTATTTTGATTTTGGTTTGTCGAATTTGATATACAAAATGATATCATTATGTAGCTAAATAAAATTACCAAACACATTTTCAGAAGTAGGTAACGTCTGGTCAATTCGAATGTCATCCAGGGCAATATCGCTGGAAAAATGGTATTTCGAGTTGCCTTCAAATATCAGCTGGAAAACATAATACAAATATAATACACATAAAGCAAAGTGTTAACTTACGGTAAAAACGTATATACGAATATTGTGACCTAGATTGGCCTAAACTTAAAATCATGCGATAAAAAACAATTCTACATTATGCAGACACCATATGACCAAAATTATAAGTAAGTAAGTATGTTAATTTCCTAGTTTAGTTTAAACATATTGTAGTGTTTAAACACAAAAGGATTAGACCCAAATTTTACAACTTTGGCTTATTTCCTGTACTTTGGGCGATATTTGGCGGTGGTTTTGCAGCACTTATAAAGTAGCATTTCTTACTATCGGAACGGACATCTTATTATCCTGAGGGATCTTTATTTGGTTTTCATGCACAAAGAGAGGCGATGTCTTAAAAAGCTGATAGAGATATGGATGTTAATTGTTGACTATTTTTTTTTATATTCAAACATATTTTTCAAGATTTTAAAGGGCTGCCCTTTTCTCCTTGTTTGTGAACTCTGGATGATTTAAAAGATGCTTCTGCTTATTTTGATGGACCTAGAAATCTAAAATGGTTTAGGTTCCAAATAAAAGGTTTTAATTGAAGAGAAATTTCCTTGTTGGTTAGTAAACTAGATTTATTCTTCAGCAACCATAGAATAGTCATGGTACCAGTATTTATCTGGTAAAAGATAAGTAATATGCTGGAGAGCCACAATGCTTTTTCGTCTCAATGGATGTTTTTAAATAGAAGTTTTTTCTCGTTTGGTGATTGCTTTACTTCAATTTAACTGATGGAACAGTTCAACGTTTGACTACCTAAAGGATGCACCCCCGTTGTAAAAAAATCCTATACTTCTTTATTTAAATTGTTCTGTATCATTTTGTAATATGGTGTTTTCTGGCGTAAATTACTTGTTTTCTGTGGGATTCAATTTCTTTTCGGCAATGATTATTATACTGGCTTACAACGCTGATATGGAAGGTTTTTCTTGATTTGTCCATAAAGATTTTTCTCGCAAAATTTTCATTTTACTCAACAAAATGTGTATTGTTGACAATTCGAATTCCGTTTATACTCATTATTACCTTGTAAACACCGGGACGAAGATTGACCGTGGCATACTGCCAGTCAGATCCCTGTCGACCAGACAGATATACTAGTGTTTCTCGTTTACCATTTGCTTCCTCCGTGTACAACTTAAGATGTCCTATACCGACACCATTCATGTGATACCAGAATGTCATATTTACGTCTTGTTGAATATGTATACGTGGACTTGAAAATCTTGCAGACCAACTTGAATTATGTGACCGGTGCCCATCAAGTAGCAGATAATTCCCATCTTAAAAATAAGGAATTTGATATAGATTGGACTTAAAAGTGTCAAAAAGGATCAGGATTATTCTATCTGTTTTATAATTCGAGAAACAGTCAAATACTTGAAGGTTTATAAATCGGTTTTTGCCATGTTAAATAAGGGTACAAATTCATGCCTTACCACACCTAAACATGTAGTTCCATGGGTTGTTTTGTTCTCTTAATGACCTTGCCCACTGAATTAAAATACATTACAGCAACGTTTTAGAATTATTCAGCATACTTGAATTTAAGGTCAAAATAATAGTGGCCCTTCTAATATATGCTTACAACACAACAATGCTTACAAGTATAACATACTTCCTAAAGTATGGTCGCCTTCTGGGCCTGAAGTTGGGTCACGTGTCTTGTGAGTGGCAATCTGCCAATCAAATTCATCCGTTTCATTTTCCTGTCTCCATTGACACATACTGTCTTCAAAGTTACAACTTAAATCTATAACTAATAAGAAACAAGAGTTACTTGTGCTTCACATAATTTGTTAAAAGATATGATCAATTTTAATTCATTTTGCCCTAGATAACAAAGGCCAGCGTTTAGCCAACATAATTGATTGATAGCCAATAATTTTTTAAATTTAATATCATACATGAACAAAACCCATTTATATCTATTAACGAAATTCTGAGACTACCTCGTCTGTTTGTAAATATTTTTATAAACCAGAGGCTTTTGAGAGCCTATATCGGTCACTTGATAAACAATGCTTTATTTAATAAGTATAAACAGATAAAAGGTCGCATGTAAACATGACTGATTGTTTGTCTTGTTGTCCTATTTCTATTCTAGTTTTCAAGATAAGGCACCGACCAATTGTTTATTTGGGGGTTTGGAATTGTGTTAACGCGAGACTATTTTATGCAGTTTAGATAAGAACATTTTGTCAACCAAACTATCTTTTCCAAATGATTTAATGTCGGAAAGTATAGTTTTTAGGGCCAGATTACTTTTTCAGCAAATAATCGGACAGGATTTTTCTCTCTCCTACAAACAAAATCAAATAATACGTAATTTCCAAAAAAGCCAATTTTCCTTGATAATCTATGGTAGCTACGGTGTCTTTCAGGTACAATGTAAGCTCATCGGATAGAAAAAAAATATTACAAAAATAAATGTAAAATAAATGTAATTTCAATATTTGTATGTACAGTAGCATCCTTGTTAAAGTTACTGGCGAATCCAACGATAGCTAGCTAATGTTCAAATTGCAAGCCCCAGTTCTTTTTGACAGTCAACAATTTGAGCAATTGCTAGCTTTACGACCGCTACTACCAACCCACGTCAGCCAATGTCTAAAGCTTTTCTATTTTTCACGCCAATCGACCGGTTTTTTTTTTAATGATATCAATCCGCTTGTACTGATTATCAAAGGACAGGAGTTAAGTCGCGTTTTTGACACCAAAGCTTGGCTGAAAAATGAAAAGTGTCTAATATCTATTATTCTATTTCGTATGTATTGAAAAATGCCTATTAAAAGAAAATTCAATAGTTTGTTCGTTTAAATTTATTGTACAACGGTCACATGACACATATAAATGACCTCCCCACCACTCATAAATTACTTTAAATGTAAAAATATTTCGACATTACTTGATTTGACACAATTTGATGCAATTTTGTCGATTCTGATATACATCGCACAAAAACATCACAGCCAAACTTTGCACAATTAAAATTCAATTTACAAAAAGGTACAGATGTTTACTTAAATTATCTTGGTGATGTTTTTGTGCGGACATATCTATTTTGAACGAAAAAGTTACAATTTTTTCAGAAAATGTTACATTCTTGTTGAAATAGTCAAATGTGACCTGTTGTGTTGTCAAACTCATAATATAAAATGAGTTTAATTTATGAATTATTTAAAGACGGTTATTAAACAGCATTTCCACATCAGATTATTGTTGTGTCATAAAATCTAAAATTTGGATAAATATGGTCCTTTACGTACCTTATTCTTTAGCGGATTTCATTGACGACGTCACTATTTAGCCGGGGTTTTTAGACAATATTTTAACTTAAAATTGCAAATAACTCCATAGGGTTCAATGATTGCTGGCAAAAAGTCAACGACACTAGCTAGTGTTCAAACGCTTTCAACCATTTGACAGCCAAGCTTTCAAGAGTAGCTGGCGAGTGAAAATGCAAACAATTTTTCAGCGAACTGAAAGCTTTTTATATAACTTTCGCGAGGCCATTACTGTACCTTCTGTCAGGTTTTGAAATAATGCATGACTTAAATCTTTGACTCGTACAGAAACCTTGCAGTAATTGAAAGTTTGTTACAGTATCACATCTTGCACGTATTATAAAACTCATATTTTCAGGTTTTTTTCTGTAATAGTAAAGCTAATATAATATATATACATGCTTTTGCCAAATTAAAGCAAAATTTTAGTTTACTTTGCACTTACGGATTGTTGGCGACTCTTTTGTAGTTACAAAAGTTACTGTACTGATTGGTGCGGCTGTTGTAAATTCTAAAAAATAAGAAAAGTATATTTAGGAATGCACATCACAATCAAGCAAATCCTGGTGGTGATATAAAAAAATTAAAATCAAAAGGTAAATGCGACAAAACTCCTTAAACATGAGTACTTTCAGGTCTTATAAGCGGCCTCTTGTTTTTTTCAACTCTTGTGAAAATGATGAGTCACACAAGACGAAAAGTATGAGGTCTGCAACAATAACTGGCACTTTATTCTCGATAAGGTTAGCCTTATCACGTCATTTCTTGAAAATAGTATTGTTTTCGCAAACGGGTACTCGTAAAATTACTTTGATAATATATTTCACAAAATTCTTTGTAAGGATATGCGCACTTGAAAGATTTTTATTTGTATTGTATCGACATAAAACAAAAAACTCACGAAAACCTTTAAATTCTATTCCTCTTTAGGAACCTGACCCCTCTGCTCGTGGATCCGATCGATGCATGACTTTGGTTAGCTAAGGGAAACACATATTTTCAAAGCGGAAAACACTTTTTATAAGTTTGATGATTTTCGTACAATTCGCAAAAACAAAACATAAGAAATTTTTGAATGTCACTTGAATTATATATGAAATGTTTAACAGGAATTTGCTGCAAATGCTTAAGTTCTAAACACTGAAAATACGGAAAGGCGTCGAAAATTAAGGTTCTTAGTAGTTGCTCCTGCCGTCGGATTTGGCTTCCCATTTCGATTTGTTTGGATTTGAGAGTTTCTTTTGCTATATTTGGATCATTGACTTATATATTTCGGTTCTTATGCTACTGATGAGAGGTTACCCCTGGAAATGTACATATAGCATGCCTAAATTTTCCATATTTATTTAAAATTGATAATTTTGTATTTTGCAAAGATTTTATTTGCAGTTTTAAACCGTTAATCACCGTTGATGTTTTAATTCTTGATAATATGGTCTTTTGTCATCCAATATTTGAGCATCCTTTATTTGTTCACCCAACAATATAGTAGATAAAAATCAAAAGTTCTGATTCCTTTCTTTTATTAGATATTATCTTCGTTAACTTTGGTAAGAAGCATCTTTGTAAGCGACAGCGGGTTCATAATTTTAGAACAAGCTTGGTATTCTCACCTATGGGTTCACTAGATAATTTAATGTCATCCAGTCCAATATCAGCACTGTAATGGAATTTTGCACTTCCTTCGATTGTTATCTATAAGGAAAACTAGGGCTTGTCCAACATTCGAGACAAAACGCATTTAATAATCATTGATATGCTCATCACGATTAGTTGGTCTGATTGTAGGGTTTTGTAGTTCCCATATTTTGACCTCTTTTGTATGTATGTATGTTTTGTTCAAACGGTTTTATCATTTGATTACAAACTGAGATTTTGTTTGAATGTATACGGCAAATGGTGACATGTAAATTCACAAACATACATCCAATCAATGTTAAAATCCTTCCTTCTATTAAAATTATGGTTGCCATCATGAAAACGTTGAACCTCTTGGTATATATATTTATCAGCATGTTGAGGAGCTGTTACCTGTATCTTAGAAATAAATTTAACACTTCTCTGATTGACGCGAACCTGGATCAGAGAAAGAAGCTTCAGCGACACCTGTCGCGCACAAGACGATATTAACTTTTTCAGAAGCTCATTAATCTATTCCTTATAGAGGTTTGTGTGGGTCCTTTCCAATTTGACATTGACTACCTGCCGCGCGCAAAAAATAGTTTGTTTACATTTCTGAAGCAGCCCTTCCAATGATTGTATTGGGTTAAAAATTGATTTTGGTCGTTTTTCTTGTTTGTTTTTAGTTTGTCTTGTCTTTATGAACAATGCATCTCTCTCACATCGCAATTCTGCTTCGGACCAGACTACTATATCAATGTGAAATTACTTCTCTTTAGAAGAACCTGATATTGCAAATTACAGAATATGGTTAAACTACAGAAAGAATAGATCTTTAAACAATGTTACAGCAAAAGACATCACACAAATAATCTTTGCGTTTGATAGTATTTCACATTATATACACTCCGACAAAAGTAAAGCGCCACCTAATTTTGTAAATATCTTTTTTAAAATTTTTATTTATAACATGCATGTGGTTTTGTGACCCAAAATGTGTCAACATAAACTTCAAATTGACATGCGATGCGTCATCAATCGATTGTTTTGTGTTGTGTAAAAACCGGTTTTCAGTTAGTGTGATACGTAATTACACAAGGCATGTTCTTCAATTTTAAGGATTGTGCATAGTTGCTGGAAAAGTAATGGTTAGATGAAAATTAAGTATAGCGGAAAGATGGCAAGCAGTTGGCATGTCACAGACGAGTTTAAGCAACAGAAGGGTGGCACAGCGTGTTGGTGTGCACTATTCTGTGATTGACCGTCTTATGGGTCGTTTTCAAGCGACAGGCACGGTGGAGGATCGTCCACGACCGGGTAGGCCCGAAAAACAACCCCAAGAGAGGATAGGCTCATAGCCCGTCGTGCAAGAAGGGATATTTCACCACGGCTGATCGTATACGTTCCGGTTTGCCTTTCGGAGGCCATGTGTCTGTTCGGACTGTAATCAGGCGACTCAATGCTCAGAATTTGCGTGCTAGGAGAACCAAAAAACGACCGGAGCTGACAGCACGCCATTGAATAGCTCACTTGAATTGGTCACGTGACCATCTCCAGTGGAATATACGAAACTGGAGACGTGTTCATTGATCCGACGAGAGTCGTTTCCTCTTGCGTCCTGTGGACGGTCGTGTCCGGGTCTTGCGGCACAGAAACACCGCATATCGCGATGAAAACGTCATGGGCACAACAGCCTTTGGTGGATTGGTGTCACTGTATGGGGGTGCTTTTCTTTCAATTGTAAGTTACCCTTGCATGTTCTTCAATCTCAATTGCGGTGGTTACCGTGATAACGTGATAGACGCGCATGTGGTGCCACATTTCGACAACCACCGAATGGCCGACAGACAAATCTTCATGGACGATAATGCCAGACCACACCGGGTTCGGTTAGTACGGGCATTTTTAAAGCAGAAGGTTATTGATACCTTCGAGTGGCCTGCCATGTCCCCGGACATGAACCCGATTGAACACCTTTGGGATTTTATTGGTCGGAATTTGAACCAGCGCGTTCCACGTTGTCGCAATATAACCGAATTGACCAACTCATTAGTGGAGGAATGGCGGAAATTTCCACACGACCGGCTTCGACGTCTGGTTTTTAGAATGAGGAGGCGGGTACGGGAACTTGAGAGAAACGCGTTATTAATTAAATTTGTGTGATAAAACTGCCCCATATGTTCATTTTAAAGTTCTAAAATTCTTATGACCAATACGGTTTTTTAAATTGTGAAAAAACTTATTTTTAGATAAAACTTTTTTCGGCATTCTGAAGTTGCCAAATTATCCCCCTTTTTGTTTTAAGAATTAACCAATCATACGACT
>JAULBM010299254.1:0-14968 GCA_032357055.1 Geukensia granosissima
AAAATGTTTCAAAGACAAATTTAGGAAGTACAATACACTATACCTATACGTCATATAACAAATATTTCCGACTTTGTCTGGTTTCAGAGGAGTTGCGGCTCAATGAAATCGGTCTCTTCCTTTAGTAGTATAGATGCCAACAGATTTTTACTTTTTGTAACATTTGTAGAGATAATTTGGGGTATTAATTGTTATTATTATTTATTTATATTATTCAATTCCTTTCACAATTGGAAAACAAGATCTTTCATTCAAACCTACATAATTGACCTTGTTTGTAAATCAGTCCTCTCCTGATTTTATCATATATGTCATTAAATTTATTTTTAGAAGCCAGAGATATTTTAAAATGTTCTTAATTTGGTGTTTACTTTTCTTATCTTCTGTTTGTCCAGACATTTCTATTCCATATGAAGGACATGTCGGTAATTTTATCAAATCGGGCAACTATAATTCATGTTATCCAATATTAAAACAAGAAGTCTCTTAGCAATGGTCAAAGTCGATTACCAAACTTGTTATAATCACAAGAGTTTAGTTGAGTACTTGTGGCTTATCTTGGTTGGTGACGGAATATAATCTTGGTTGGTGACGGAATATAAAATAATTTATATTATAATTTATTTTTTAATTATTTTATAGTAGCTTTAATTGTGGAAAGATGCTGCAAGGTAGCTTTTTGGATAGAAGATTTACGAAGTATTCACCAATGTTTGTTCCTAAAACACCCGCACTCGCCCTCGTTAGTTTACCTGACAACAGGCCACGTGAGCGTTTTTTTTATTTGTAAATAGCGTTCCATATGCTGCTTAATAAAGGCATTATTGATTGACAATGACTTGGCAGCCTACCTATACTCAGACGACAGCTGACAAAGTAGAAACATAGAACACACCAAACTATACTGGAAACTAAAGCTGGAAATACACGAACCCTACAAAAACCAAGGTAAGTTCATGTGCTCCAAAAGGGTAAGCAACTCCTGCTCCACTAGTGGCACTCAGTAAGAATGGCAAGACGACGGCTATCAGAGGCGCAGAGATGGAAAAATATTGGCATGATCTCCGCTGGTATGTCCTTTAAGGCGATAGATTAGGAAGCTTGTCTATCATTACACAGTGATCAGCCGTTTGGTCAGAAAACATGTTGCCTCCAAGAATGTAAAGGACCGTCCTCGATCTGGTCGACCATCTGTAACAACCCAACGTGAAGAGCCTTTGTAGATTGATCAGGGGAAATCTGTTTGCAATAAGCGCCCGTCTTAAAAGGCAGTGCTAATCTGGTGGTAATCTGTCAGCCAGAACAGTAAGAAATCGTTTAAAAGCTGCTGGACTGAAGTCATCGGTGCCCGACACATGACGATCGCCATCGCAGAGTGAGTTTGACCTGGCGCAGAGCAAGTCAGATTTGGAACATTCAAACCTGGCGTCAAATTCACTGGTCAGACGAGAGTAGATTTTTACTCCAAGTAACTGATGGTCGAACCCGTGTTTGGAGGCATCGTAACGCAGCTTTCACTCCAAGAAATATTGATCCAACAATTGCTTTTGGTGGGGGCTCAGTTATGGTATCGGGCTGTGTCGCGCATGATTGCAAGCTTGATTTGGTAACAATGAATGGTAACCTTTCTGGCGGAAAGTACACATGTAGTTGTGCCTCATTTTGACAAGCACACTCACGTTAGCGTCAACACCTTACTCATGGATGACAACCTAGTCCTCATCGCTCTAGGGCAGGAAAGGCTTATTTAGAGAATGAATCCATCATCAGTCTTTCTTGGCCAGCAAGAAGTCAAGATCTCAAACTTATGGGGCATCTATGGGACCAATTATGTAGGCGAATACCTGCTTCGGAGCCTCCTTCACAGACATTTCAACAGTTAGAAGCTCACTTGCACCGAGAATGGCGACAGATAACGCTTCAACAAATCAGACGTCTAACTGGCAGGATGCGGCGCAGGGTTGCATCAGTCATCCAGGTAACAGTGGATATACCCGATATTGACTTTTCGATGACTAATTATCAATGTGTGGTTCATGATTGACATTTTGTAAAATGATTTGACAATGCAAAAACGTTTTTAAACTTTCACTGACAATACTTATTTAAGATAATTTTAAGTGTGAAAACTGTCCATATTTTGATGGCATGATATGTAAATTAAAAATTCTTATTTTAAGGTGATTATCTCCAATAATGCATATAATTTCATTTGATTAATTAGATCGTTTAGATCGAATGGTAATTTACAATCCGTCACAAGAACGTCGAATCTGAATTACTTGACAAAAATCACAGGGATGCTTAATTTTGTCCAGGTGTATATTATAACTTGTATCATTTCTTGGTGTTATTGATAAATTGTAAAGTTCAGATCATCATCCCTTAACCATATACATATCAGTTCATTTTAATATTTATTACAGAGTTATCTTTGGTCCCGTGTAGATTCGGTAAAAATGGTTCCCCGTGCTACAGTTGCATGTTCTTCTACTTTTTATTGTGTGAAGGTTCAGTAGATTGTGCTTCGTCTTTCCTGGTCTGTTTTTCTTATGGCTGTAGTGTGGTCTCCAAGGTATTTACTCCATATCTTCTCATTTTCATTTTCTATTCCTTATTTCTAAGATGGAGAGTGTAACAGCACGTTTTTTGACAAGAGTGGTCTTTTATAAATTTATCTTTACATTAGAGCTACCAAGGGTAGACAATGCGTCATTTCTGTATTATCTGGTTGTTTCAATGTATCCGAATTTTTGGTACTTTGTTAACAAAACCATTGCTTCATAGACAAAAAAGACACTGTTGGTCATAACACCCTCAAGCGAGTCCCTAAGTCACAGACAGACTGTGGTTTCCATTGAGCAGACTAAGGTTATTATACCTGCACCAAATATGACTTCGACATAAAACGGAGAATGTAATGTTAAGATGCTGATCATTTGTCGATCGAAGATTAAATAGGTAGGGCACTAACGTTTTTGCACGGAGCTCAGCATGTGTCTAGACATTACAGACAATTAGTCACATAATATTTCGATGTGACAGTCACGAAAGCAAGTTTAATGCTCTGCAATCCTTTAGGCGTTAAAAATTCTGAAATGCATTCAAGGTTTCATCTATTAGCAACGATGTCTGAGTACTAACTAGTTGTTAATGTCTTCATGTTTGTAACGCCTTGATGTGTCGAGAAAATGTAGATTGGAAGCTATATATATTTTTTTTGCATAGTTGACATGTGGGAGATGGCTTTTTGAAAGTTTATTATAATGAAACATGTTGTTTTTTGGCAAATTGAGCTTTTCAATAATTAATAATTTGTTTAAAAACGTCAAATTTTATATTTATATGAATATGTAACGAGGATATTGTACATAGTGATAAATACGCCTCATAATACAAACTATCTGTTAAGATAGAGATTATAAAAATACATCGTTTTAAATTAAGTCGTACATGTAAACAAATTTCAAATGATGGAAGGACTCGTGATCTACATGCATACGTACACCACTGACTTCTAAAACACTACACAACATCCGATTTATTTGTAAATCGGTTAAGCGATTATTTGAGACAATATTAAACTTGTCAAGTATTTATTTTATGAATTCAATAAAATCAGTTTCCTTGAATATATATTTTATTGCAATTAAATAGTAATATCAAAATTATACATATAAAAAAGAATAAGAAGATATCAAAGGGGCTGACAGAAATCTTTAAGTCGGAAGACAGGCAAGTCAACGGCCAACACAAAGGAATGAAAGACAAACATTGAAAACACAACATTACACTGAAAGCTAAAACTGGAGTAACACAAACCATATGAGTTCATATGCCCCGGAAGTTAAAAACACCTGCTCCATAGTCACGGTGCATTGCCATAACGGAACCTTTCGGAAAGAACGGATCCTTCTGGAAAAAGGGGCGGGACCTTCCAGATACAGTTGGAAATTTTGGTTATGTCAATGTAAAAAAACGTTTCACTCACCTTATTTAAAAAATCCATAGGTACTACGGAATTTTTAAGATAGCAATTTATGAATGTATTATTTCGTTGAAAATCTAATGAGTTAATCAAACTGTTTGCCCACATGAAAGGAAATAATATTACAATAAACTGACTTCGTCAGCTTTCACGTTTTCAAAGAAGTGAAAATCTTGTGCACATTTTTGCTCACATATAAAAAAAGAAATGTATTCTGAACAACTTTCATTCTATTTGCACAACATATGTCAGACCATTTGTAAGTTATTGATCGATTTCGTACCTTTATGTCGGGGACGGACATCTTTCTGATTGAAAAATAATTTGGCACCGGATCCTTTGTGTCCACGATTGTTTTCTTTATTTTTTTTATAATGCAGACATCTACAGTAATATAAGTGCTTCATATATTCGTAACAGATTACTTCTATATTACTTCAGGGACGTAAATAACATAAACGGCTTATATTGGGGAAAATCTTAAATCTTATTAATCCCCTGTTTTTTCTTAATTTTTGCTACAAAAATAGATTTGCTGAGCTTTTTTTACTTACCATGGTGCAACTTATATTTCAAAAAAATGTTTAATGCAAAATTTCTCGAAAAAAGGCAAGCATTTCACAAAAAACCAAAATTTATAGCCGTTTCTTTTTTCTTTTCAGTATATTTATGTTAGGGGTCGGGGTAAAGTTTTAACGATAAGGATAGAAAGCCTATGCCTATATATTTAGAACTAATTTGAAAGGAAATGCCTGCAGATTTCTATTGATATCAAATTGATAGGTTTTTCTAAAGGAATGGCGCTGTCAAGGCTCTCGGAAACATCATTATCTAGAAAAACTAAAATCTAAAAAATCTGAGTGGGGTACTAAACTTTTGCATGGCATTTATAGTCATTTATAGTCGACATTATTAGCTGTATCATAACACTGGAAATGAATGCTATCATATTAATTCGTCAGAATCTTGTACGGACACATCCTATCTGGTAGCCGATTTAAATTCTAGTAAGAAGCCAAGTCGGATGATAAATCAATACTTTTCGCCTGCAGTTAGTTTGTGTCCCATACGAATTTTTCAATATTTTTTTTTCATCGTTTTTATTACAGCAAACTTTATTGCATAATTTTCTTATTTGCATAAAATTTTGTAGCACGAAACCATTTATTATATGGTTATCTGTGGATTATTCTTGATAATAGCAAAACGATTTTTTTTTAAATTCCACCTAATTGCATAAATCAATTTCAAAATAGGATATTTAGGTTAATTTTCATAACAATTGTAATTTGTAGTAAAAAATTATTAAAAATTCCCGTCGCCTGCTTTCTATTTGCCTAGAAAGGCAAACATTGAAGGCAACAAGTTTAGTTGATTTCTGTTGAATGGTTTAAAAGCGGAAATGAAATTACTATCCTTGTCGTATCAGCATATGTAAGTCAAATTCAAGTAACAATAAAAATTTACAGCACTGAATTTCTTGAAAAATAAAATAAGAGGTGTAATACTACATCTATTGATAAAGAGTCTATGAAAGATTGTTTAATTTCTATTAAGTGGTTAAGGAGGAGAGGCAGATTAGAAATGATACCTGTCCTTTTCTCATAGCACTTTACAAGTCAAAAGTGCAGCCACATATCAAATATTGATTTTCTGTAAAAATAAGGTAGGAAGTGAAAAACTACCTGTATTGATAAAGATTCTGTTAAAATTTGGTTCATTTTTGTTGAATGGTTAAGAAGGAGTAACAGATTAAACATTGTTTCTCCACTCCTTTTTAGCATATTGCAAGTCAAATTTGCACAAAAAAATTACTGGATTCCTATAAAAATAATTAGGAGATATAGAATTTATGGAAGTTTAATTTCCATTGAGAAGGAGTAGCAGATTAGAAATGGTACCTCCCCTATTTTCTTCACTGCATTTTACAAGTCATAATATCAGCAAAATTTAAAATATAGATATTTTTTTGGAAAAATAAAATAAGAGGCACAACACTACACCTCATAATGAAGAATCTGTGAAAATTTGGTAAAACTCTGTTCAATGATTTTTATGAGAGGTAAAGTATGTTTCACTGAGCTAAGTTTCTCAATTATTATTTAATTTAGAAAACTCATTTGGAGGAATCTTCACGATTCTAATAAAACGCAACAGAAAAAACGTTCCTGTAACTTTTGTATATTTTGAAATTTTTATACATATTTTTAGTTATTTCTCCACTCGTGTGGAAAATTAGGAAATTCTGTCGTTTTCCATTATAACAATTTGTTTGCAGAATATGAGAATTTTCGAATTTGTTAAATATTATGATATATTGTATATTTATAAGCATATATTTATGCGTAATGTAAGAAAATATAAGCTTGGCGGTACAAAAAATGGAAAAATTCAGACGTCCTCGAAACTTTAATTTTTAACAAAAATTAGACATTTTCACATGATCACAGGGCAAACAAAGACGTATACGATACTTCGATACCAAATTCTATAGCCATTTAGATAGTTTTATCTCATTCTGAATTTCCGATAAGAACGTATGACGCCGATAACGAGACAGTTTCAGGTCAAAATTGGTGGCGAATGTTTAAGCATTGACTATAAAAACAAAGATTTAGAGTGAAGAATGTGGTTAAAAAAATATAAAATTACCAATGTCAAATTAATACGGAAAATTAAGGTATGCTATATGTACATTTCAAGGAATAACCTCTCATCAGTAGCATTATAACCGAAACATAGGAAGTCAAAAATTCAAATATAGCAAAAGAAGCACTCAGATCCAAACAAATCGAAATGGGAAGCCAAATCCGACGGCAGGGACAGCTTCTAAGTGGATAACTCTTCGAGGCCTTTCCATATTTTTAGCGTTTTTGAATTTAAGAAAAAGCAGAAAATTTATGTAAAACAATGTTTGATATATTTCTCATTTCATTGGTTTGGTTTTCTTGTCAGCTGCTCAAATTGAAGAATGTTAAGTTGAATTTGTGGCAGAAGCTCCCAATGACGTAAAATTTATGAAATGAGCTGATTTCACTTAGAAAACATCGCAAACATACATCTGTAGATAGTTTGGGCATCACTAACTAACCCAGAAGAAAAAATGTATCAACCACGGACCTAGTGAGCAGTTTAACTCAAAATCCGAAATTTCAAATGTTGAATAAATATTGAAAATTTTGGGTATGCTATACGTAAACTTTAAGGAATAACCTCTAATCAGTAGTATTAGAACTGAAACATAGGAAGTCTAAGTTTCAAACATAGCAAAAGAAACACTCAAATCTAGGAAACCAAATCCGACGGCAGGGACAAGTGCTTTACTTTTCGAAGCCATACCGTATTTTCAGTGCTTTAAAATTTAAGAAAATGCAGCAAATTTCTGTAAAACATTGTTTGATAAATTTCATGTCAGAAATACCATCGGGGACATGATCCACCAGCAGAGGAATCTACCCAGTTGTTTCAAAAACAAAATTACCAATGTTGAATAAATATGGAAATTTTAGGGTATGCTATATCTACATCTCAAGGAGTAACCTCTCATCAATAGCATTAGAACCGAAACATAGGAAATCAAAGATCCTAACATAGGAAAGGAAGCATTAAAAGCGCAAAAAGTCGAAATGGGAAGCCATATCCGACGGCTGGAACAACTACTTAGTGCAATACTTTTCGATGCCTTTTCTTATTTCAGTGCTTTTGAATTTTAATAATACTTCATATGAGCTGTTAAATTAAAACGGTATCTTACATAAAAAATGGTGACAACATACTTTTACCTGGATGATGACAAAACAATCTTTTTTCTGGAAATTTAAGGTATTTTTTCTGGAAACTTCAAATTTCTTTCTGGCAGAAGGATATTATTTTGTTCGCGGAAACGTTTTTATTATTATTATTATTATTTTTTTTTTTTGGAAAATTAATGCAATACGTAGCCGCAACGAATTATGTCATATCATTAAAGTAATGTTTATTAAGTGCTTGATGGGCGGGGGGTACAGTTAAATGGAAATGAATAAAAACCGGTGGACCTGTCTTATACTTAACCAGAAAATGTACATGATTTTAACATATTTTATTTAGAAATGGATAGCAGCTTAAAGCCTATATATAACCTCTCCATACAATATTAAAATAGGAGATGTGGCATGATTGTCCATGAGACAGTCACACACCAAATGGCTGTAGAATTTAAACTACAGGTTCCATTACGGCCTTCAACAGAGTTGAAAGCTGTAAAAAGCCCCGAAATACAAAAAAATGAAACTATACATAAAACACGACAATCGACCTAATGGTGAACATTTTTGCATTAGATTGGTACAAAAAAGGCAACAATCAACAAACAAAACATACATATATGTACATACATACACTATTGCGAACAGAATAAATAATGAATAATGAATACACTTCTTTAACTTTAAAATAAAGAACATGTGAATGCATTTCTAATGCAATCTCACTCAGAAATTAATTAAAAATAGTCAATTTAAATAGTGAATTGCCATACATGTTACGTGTAGGAGACATAATAATAGACCAGAGGCTCCCTGGAGCATGTAATCGCTCACCTGATCACGGGTGATGAGAGGTGACACAATTTTGGTAGAGAACCATCTAGGGACCATTCTACCATAGTTGATTGCAATAGGCTCAATAGCTTCAGACAAAATGATTTTCAATTGAATTTCCCATAAGTTCCTATTTTAAACTACGTTTGGCTGTGGCGCCCATCTTGGTTGGTGGACGGGGGATGCCGGACACAACTTTGGTCATACCATCAAAGCTTGGTTTAATTGGCTCAGTAGTTTCAGCTAAGAAGATTTTTCAATGAATTTCTCATAGGTTACTTTAAAAAAACTATGATTGTCTGTGGCAGCCAACTTGGTTGGTGGGTGGGAATGCCGGACACAATTTTTGTGGAGACCACCTAAGGACCATTCTACCAAAGCTAGTTTCCAATAGTCTCAGAAGTTTCAGAAGTTAAAATACGTTCGGTTGTGGCAGCCATCTTGTTTGGTGGAGAGGAATGCCGGACACAAATTTAGTAGAGGACCATCTAGGGGTCATTATTTCAGAGCTTGATTGCAGTAGGCTCAGTAGCTTCAGACAAAAAGATTTTCAAATGAATTTCCCATAGGTTCCTATGTTAACTAAGTTTGGTTGTGGCCCCATCCTGCTTGGTTGAGGAGGATGCCGGACAGCATTTTGTTAGAGGACCATCTAAGTACCATTCCACCAAAGTTTGTTTGCAATTTGCCCAATAGTTCCTGACAAGAAGATTTTTAAAATATACCACCCACTTTTCTATTTTAGTATCAGCAGACATCTTGGAAGGCGGGCAGTTATGCCAAACACAATTTAGGATACCATCCAAGGATCATTTCAGCAAAGTTTGGTTATGATCAGCATAGTAGTTTCAGACGAGAAGATTTTTGAAATTCATCCCCTTTTTTTCTATTTTTAGCCTGGCGGCCATTTTATTTGGGGGTCGGGGTCATTGGACACAATTTTATTAAAGGACCACCCAAGGATCATTCAAGCCAAGTTTGGCTAAGATTGGCTCAATACTGGCCATTTTGTCTAAAGGTCGGGGTCATCGGACACAATTCTGAAAGAGTACCACCTAAAGACAAATGCTGCTAAGTATGGTTCAAAATTGCCCATTGGTTTCAGGGGAGAAGAGCTTTAAACAAAAGTTTACGACAACGGACAACAGACGGACGACGGACGCCAAGTGATGGCAAAAACTCACAAGACCTTTTAGGTCAAATGAGCTACAAAGGTAATCCTTGAAAAACACAAAAAAAAATTATTAAAATTCTTAAGAAACACCTTAGCTTTTTTTAAATTAATAAATATGCAAATATTATATTTGAAGAGAAATCGATGTTATATCAATAAAAATTGATGTCATGTCAGAATAAGCTACTGGGCTAAAGGCACTACCGGAAGCTGTCTTTTTGTCTGAAACTGTCCTTCAGCCAGTAGTAGTCATAAAAGTATGCAAATAATATTGCTGTTAAAATTTTAACCTACAGGCCGTTTAATTTAAGGCAAAATTAATAAACAAGCTATCATTTCAGTTTGTTTTTCTTCTCCTGGGAAAAGTTGGTGTGATACTAAAATGCAAATTATAAAAGTGTACCGACAAATTGTTAGCCATTGCGATGGACATGGACATACCTAATATTCATTTTTTTATATGTTCACCCTAATCCGATCAAAATTAGTAGAAACATGAAGTTAAGTATTTTTAGATATATCTTCTCACAGAAATTGATGACAATCAATATGTGTTGAAAGTATGTTTATAAATTTACAAATTAATTAAAATTTAATACGACCGATTTACAAAAAGAATTCGAAGATGCTAAAGTGGCAGACAGGTATCGTGATATCAATTGACATACAAGACCGTGGCCAACAAAAATCAAACTAAAGATAAACATAGTACGCACAACACTGCACTGAACACTAAAGCTAGAAGAATACGAACCTTACAAAAACTAGCAAGAGCTCAAATGGTCCGGAAGGGTGAGCAGTGCCTGCTCCACTAGTGGCAACAGTCGTATTACTCATTAGACAAAGCCGGTGTATAGTCGCAATCAATGTTAGTCATAACCTGTATAGGACTAGATTTATTGTCACGACAATGGAAAGATATCCATTGCCATTTCTGAAATTGATATTTCGTATCGGTCAACCAAATAATGATGGCGATCGAAAAATCTCCGGAATGATGACTTTAGTCTTTTCTTCATTAACCCTTGTTTCAGTAACTTTAGTGTCACCAGAAATCCTCTATTAATTAAACCTGATAGGAAGCACACGCCCTGGAGTATCTTATCAACTGAGAAATAAACAATCCGCATGCAGGTATGGCTGGAATGTTGCTAGACTTGAACATTAGTGTTATGTTTAAATTTTTGCGAAAATTGTAACATATTGTGGTTGGCAAAATTAAGAATAAAACTTCGATTTTTTGTTCTTATATGTTTCTTATAATTTTAGTCTGTACATGTATCAAGTAATTTATCCGATCAGTCTTAACAAAAAAATTTTGTGAAACGTGATAAACGGCGTTCCGCCTGCACGCAGTTTTCATGTTCGGTCCCGAGCGTACAATGTATCTGATGAAAGTTATTCTAGAAAAGGGCTTCGCAGTGAAATTAAGGCATTTACAATCTTTAATTTTTATTTTGTCGATAATCTGTTTGATAAAGGGGAAAAATGTAAGGCACTTTTTTTCATATACTCGATGGGGACCTACTATCTCTTCCTGTGTATCCTTCGATGCGGAAGAATGTATTATCGTGTGCAGATTATTATTTTGATCGTTGCCATTGTTTGATAAAACATTATATCAGTGGCTGTTATTAAGTTTTTACCTGGTATTCCATTGAAATCGGGTAGGTTCATAATTTTAACATGTGAGATGTACTCATACTCGCATGGGTCTGTAGAAGCCAGGATAGATTTAATAGGAATGTTTAAAATTTTAAGTATTTTTTTGCGGCAAAAATACATAATTTTGCATGTTATATCGTATTTTTGAGTCTATAATATTAGTATATATTATATTGGAATTACTGTTTGTTATGACCCAGTGATATGTATAATGTTGTGTCTATGGTAGATTTGTTTACGTTTCTAAAATTTACAAAGAAATTTGATTGGTTTACGGATTTGTGGGGTTCCATGAAGTTTGTCATTGTATATCGAAGATTTCAGGTAATAATCGCATAATTGGATTTCGATCAGTCTACAGTAGATGATGCGAATGCCATTATAGCAAAGTGTGTGAAGAAATGCCCACAAGTGACACTCATTGAAAAATTTCATGATAATGTGCATTTGAACTTTAGAAAGGGTCTCCCGCAATAGTTAGACACTTGAAAACAGCTTTAAAAATTGGATTCACCCCAAACAACAGAGGGCAACAAAACCAGGGCAACCGTAAGGATTACAATAACAGTAACAGAGATGTACGTCCCTCTTCTCCTTCAATAAACTTTCCATTGGTCAACCGCCCAAATCTCATGTTTACACCACCACAACTCCAGGACACTAATTTTCATGCTCCGAGCTTTAACCGTTAAAGACCGCCAAATGTTATGGCATGGACAGTGCCAGCATCACCGTTTAATACACAGTGGTGCAATCCAACAATGGTACATGTAAACCCATTTTTTGCTCAAAATGTTCCTCAAAATAATAATGACAATCAATAGAATTTGAATTTTATTAATTTTATGATAGTTTAATTTGAACATGTATTGATTGGTATAAAAAAATTACTGTGTCTATATGATAAAACATAATATCAAAATTTAATGGTTATACTAAAATCCTTTAAAAAGAAAGGAAACAATGCATGTGGTAGCATATATTTGAAAATGATCAAAGGGCTATATATTTTTAAATCTTTTTCGCATGTCATTAATTATCATGATTTTATTCCAACGTCTGCATATGGTTATATATATATAAAAAAATGGTCCCCCGTAAACCTACATTTTCAAGATATGGAAAAAATATGTTGAAGCTTTGTTCATGGAACATAGAGGTTCTCATCCATAATAAGGTGACAGATCCATAATTCCAAGACATCATTTCAAAATATGAATTAATTAGTTTTATTGAAACTTGGTCTGGCGAAAAACAGCCCAGAATTTTCTTTACCTCAATTTGAACTTGTTCAAAGTAGTAGTAGGAAAAAAAAACATAAAAAAGCTCGTCGATTCTCAGGCGGAATATGTGTTTCTGCTAAAAGGAATTTAGCCTATAAAAATAAACATCCAGATATAGTCTGGTTAAAACTTAAGCATAACTTCTTTAAAGTTAAAAAAGATGTTTATTTGGGTGTTGTATATATATCACCAGAGAGTCATTCAAATTGTTCGAATGATATTGAAAATTTATATTCCATATTGCTTAATGATACTGAGTATTATAGTACCATAGGTGATATAATTTTGCAAGGTGATTTTAATGCCTATACATGTAATGAACCTGATTTTGTTTTATTTGATAATGTTTCTAAGCAAGTTAATGCTCATGACAATATATTGTTGATGAAAAAATGTCAAGAAACAATCTTGACAACAAACACTAACGATAGTGGCAAAATGCTGTTGAACCTATGTAAAGATTTTAAATGGTAGGAAAATAGGAGATTTGAAGGGTAAACCTACATGTTTTACATACAATGGCACTAGTGTAGTGGACTATTCTATAGTTGGCAACAATTTATTTAACTCAATGGCATATTTTGAAGTCCCTTTCAAATCATTGTCCGGTTAGTCTTGGTCTTATGTCAAGTTTTTCTATTGATATTGATACATCTGTCTCAAACATAATACACCCTTTAAAATTGATATAAGACAATAATGCAGTAAATTCATATGCACAAAATTTGCAATCTTCATATACTAAATTAAAAATGGATAGTTTTTTAAATAATGATTTTGAGAAAAGTAATGAGATAATAGACTCATTTAATTGTATTGTCAAAGAATGTGCATTTCAGTCTGCCAAATTTGTGAAAAATAATCCCAAAACAAAACAGAAAAAAACATGCCACAGACCATGGTTTACACAGTCTTGTAGAGACTTGAGATACAGTGTGAAGATGTATGAAAAGCTTGTGAATAGATTTCCATTTAATGGTCAGTATAGACAGAATTTTTATACTTATAGATCCAAATATCGCAGATTATGCAAATATAAAGAGAAAAAATTCAAACAAAATATTTGAAATGAACTCTCACAATGTAGATTGTAACCCAAAAGTATTTTGGAAACTTATTAATAAAATAGACAATCTACAAAGTAGAAATTTGGTTGATGATTTGCCCTATAAAAATTTTACAGACTTTTTCAAAAAATTGGACACAGCTGATAGATCTTACAACATTTTTTAAGAAAAGATAATTAAAGAACTTGAAGCACTTAAAAGCAATTTAGATAAAATAATATGATTTTAATCCTATCACACTCGAAGAAATCCAGCTTGCTATCAAAAGTCTAAAATTTGGCAAAAGCTCATCTTCTGTGAGATGTTAAAACATGGAGAGTACCATATTCAAAAACTTTTGGAAAAGTTATTTAACTTCATTTTGCTATCTGGAAATATCCATCTTAATGAAATGAAAGTTTTTTAGTGCTAATACATAAGGCTGGCAACAAATATGAACCATGCAATTATAGAGGTATTTTAATAACATCAAATTTGGGGAAACTATTTAATGGAGTGATATATACAAGATTTCTTGACATAGTTAATCAGAACAGTCTAATTAGTGATAACCAAATTGGTTTTAAACCAAACAGTAGGACAGCTGATCACTTGTTTACTATTAAGTCCATTATTGAGGACTATAAAATAAAAAACAATTATTTTTTGGATTTATTGATTTAAGGAATGTGTTTGATGCTATATGGAGAGTAGGCCTTTTTATAAACTGTTGAAATATAATATTCCAAAAAGTTTTTTAAATACACTGTTGTCTATGTATGAAAATAAAACTACTAGAATTAAATTTAATTGTGGTTTGAGTGAAGAGTTTCAATCCGAATGTGGTGTTAAACAAGGGGATGTATTAGGTCCTATGTTGTTCAATATTTTTATAAATGGTTTTGTTAAAGTACTGCAGTCACATAGCTATGGCCCAGTTATAATAAATGGAGTGTCAATTAATTGTTTGTTATATGTTGACGATATTGTACTACTTTCTAATAGTAAATCTGGTTTACAACATAGTCTTAATAAAAGCCATATTTTAATTTTTCGTTCCTCGTGTTGTGACATTTTATTTCTCGTACGACCGTGCACGGGACCCCCCTGTACCACCCTCTTAATATTTTAAGCAAGTTTTGTAACGAGTGGAAACTACAAGTAAATGTAGCAAAGTCAAAGGTAATAGTTTTTAATTCGAACGGTAAAACTTACCAAAATGATTTTTCATA
>JAULBM010299265.1:0-13267 GCA_032357055.1 Geukensia granosissima
GTTCTAATGCTACTGATGAGAGGTTACTCCTTGAAATGTACATATAACATAACTAAATTTTCCATATTTCTTTAACATTGGTAATTTTGTATTTTAATGGTCATATGGCATTGATCATGATGTTGCCGATCAAAAGAGTAACGAACGTTATAAAGGTTTCGACTGAAATTATCAGGTATTTATTTAAGGTATCACAGATCTTCATTTATATCTCTTCGACGGACAGAAATGTCAATAGTAATATAAATTAACTACTTTAATTTTCAAGGTAAGAATATTTTATTTCAAAATATTTACAAATACAAATGTATCACTATGTTTTGATGCCGGTCGTGACTAGACAAGTATGTCATAGTTGTCTCCCGGAAAAAGTTTTTAATTCTATATCTTTATTTCCAGGATACATAGTATCCAGACAATTATCAAATACGATAAAATAAATGATTCAATACCATTTTGACAGAGCAGAACTAATGGCCAAAATACTGACGGTTACAAATCTGCCCCAAGTCTTACAATTTCTTCCACAATAAAGTCCATATCAGACTTTTCACACAGAGGGTTACCAACAATAACTCGGAAGAAATTGACCAATCCTTTCGTTGACAATGGTTGATATCCAATCATAAGTGATCCTTTCAGCATCATACGGGCTTTAATCTTTGGAGCTACCTGAAAAATAAAAAACCCTTATCTTTTGCATAATATAACTGGAAATGATTTCTTTACTCGTTCTTGTATGTGATAGTATTATGCGTAATATGTTTGTCTTTCTTTTTGTTACCATGGTCTTGTTTATCGTCTTTTTGGTTACCATGGTCTTGTTTATCGTCTTTTTGGTTACCATGGTCTTGTTTATCTTCTGATTTTAAGAGTTTTGTTTGACCCGTATCACCCTTTGGCATTTTCGATCTGTTTTTTTTTTCTAAAATATTTGTGAAAGCTTTAAAAGGGTGATATTATGATGATATGAGACATTGTGACAGAGGACTTTTTCTCTAGGTTCTCTAAAATGTGGGAATGTTACACAAACATTCAAGGTTATACTTTGGGGCGATTGAGTTCTAAAGCTTTTTTACAAGGACAGTAATTCCAGCAGTTTTGAAGGCCCTGTGAGGACCTCTAGATTTGTAAATCCCCTCGAAGTTTTATCTCAGACAATTCACCCTATATCTTTTCATTTTCATTTATAAGAAAACTATAACGTATGTAGTTAAAGAAAAACGAGCATATTAAACCACACAACCACATTAAAACAATGCAGATTAAGGATTTTTGAGAAGTTAAAGCTTTTTATAATAAATGTTCATATCGGATGGTTTGTCATCAAGGATCAGTCTCAATGATAATTAATGTACTCCATGACTAATGTCAAAATACAAGAAAAGTGTACCTATAAACAGTGTAACCTTCCGTTTTGTTTCACTTTTGTTCCGACAAATTTCATTTGTTCTACAACAGTTACCTTGCTAATTTCTTGCCACCATTCTTGAGTTTCTTCTTGTCCACGTAGACGAGGAGGAATGTACCAGAAAGATATGTTAGTGCATTGAAACTAAAATAATATAAATCAAAGTAAATAAAATCTATTGTTTCTAATGTGGCTTATGTAAGGTTATTATTGAACCACATGTACAGCACGTCAATATTTACACTATTTATACAACAATGGTATTTTGGAACCAATGGGTTGACACCGCTGCTAGTATATTACATATATTGTTTTACAGAAAATTTTGGCTTGCATTTAAATTATTCGCCTTTGAAATTATTGAGGTTCCGTTCCTTGTACAAATCTGTACTGCAAATTGTAAACAGTGACATCCATCGATTTACTTGGTAGTCAAATACAATATTATCCACCGGCTGGTGAAAGGTGGAAAGTTTAAGGGCTTTTTCATATGGGACTTGTCTTGCCTTTCAATGTTTATGCCCAGTTACCATTTTTATATGTGCGAAAATCCCTTTTCAAACCCCACTTCAATGGCAATTTTTTAATACATAACGCGTAAATTTTCTGGGAAATTTGACTAAATCATGTGTTTCAAGAATTGATATAAATGAGTTGGATATTGGTCCTAATCCTTTAAACAAATCAGTAAATATATTTAAGAAAACAAAAAGGATTATTTTTCTATACATATAGATTGCCCAGAAATATATGGTTACCTCTTGAAGAACTAAACGGAAGCCCTCAGTTGCCCTGACTTTTTCTGTTAAATAACTACAAAATAAAAACATCTAAAGCACTTGTTTATATTGAAATGCAAAACACATAAAATTAAATGTTGTTTAGTTATTAAGTGACAAATTAATGAAATGATTGGCCGGGTTTTTCAAGTGCCCAAAATTAGTTTCTTTAAAAAGTGAACCAGTTCTACTCATCATGGTTTGCAATATAGAATCCATCTACTAGTATAATGGTTAAATTTGTGTACTAAACAATTTAGCATCCTACAGTTTAAGAATTAGCTTGTACACCCAACGTTTAACACTGCTTAACGTAAAAGAACAACCAGGTAATAATTGGATTCTATAAGTTAATATTTCCCCTACTTTCTAATTCTATGCGTATTATCATTTGTATCGCTCCAATAATATCCGTTCGAAAAAGTGTAATGATCATTTTACACTACTTTTGGTCTTTTTAAGTGCAACGTTGGTTAAAATACAGAAAACTGGATTAAAATAATATCGCATCTGTTTATCCGTTAAACACCATAATACATTTTAGCTTTGCTTAGTCTACGTTTTCAAATGCATCAAGTTCAGTTTATAATGCTTACTTAGCGTTATCAAATGCCTTTTCTACCCGTGCCGCCATTCCACTATGCCCACGACCCTTCCACATTAACCAGAGCTTAAGCACATCGTTCCTCCGGCCACATTGTATGGTTCTATCGCCTTTGAACGACAATTTAAAAATAAGTAAACAAACATTTCTAAAACTTATTTATTGTGCAACTGTTGGCAAAAAGATAATAGTTAAAATGCATTATGGTTTTTTCATAAACTTTCTGTAATTCCATGAAGCTTCTTTTTTGTGGCTATTTAAAAATTGATATAATGTATACGTCATCCCAGTGGTTGAAAGTATTTATCTGAAGGTTGCACGAGTAAAAGCATCATGAGCGCATCAAGCTACTTCCTCATTCATAGATTTCTTCTCCAATATCTCGGCCTTTTTGGATACGGACTTCTCGTTTTAATAGTTCGTGTTACTCGATCTTTGATGTTGTCCTTCATTTCGTTCTGCTTGCCAATTTCTTGCCTGTTTTCTTAATTAACTCTTTCTGTCTGCGCTTTTTTGTATCTTATTTGAGCACTAGTTATGTCGAAAGTCGATCAAACCGTGAACAGCCAGTAGATGTTTGATTCCAACCCATGTGTAGTCTCTTTTATAGAAACTTACCTATGTCGTATGAGGTGTCATATAATTTATCTGGTTGAAACAAATACTCTGCTTTAAAGGCGTTACATGTTTCCAGGAAACCCTATAAACGAAAAAAAAACACAATTAGTAGCTAGTTGGTATTCCTTTTTTATATTTTATATTTTGAAAGCGATTCTTCCAGTCTTCGTAAGATTGCTTTTGATATCATTTTTTTGTTTACGTCTGACTCTTGGACAATAACAACAACAAAAACAACTAGACTTTCTATTGCCATTGAAAGCAATGACGGGTGATATTCCGAATCCTTGTATTCCAAATTCTGGAATATGAACACTTACGGACTCCTCTTATGTATAATTACAATTTTTTCATATATTCTGTTCGTTTATCCTTCTGTAATAAGTTACAAGCAATTCTGCGTGGCAGTTTCCGAGATAATGAATCTCCTAACTTGAACGTATAATGGCAGCCATCTTGATAAATGGTGGAGATTTTGAAAATTTTCATACGAGGCATATCTGACGTGGATATCCAATTTCGGCCAAAATGTAAGCGACCTAGGTCTTCCAGTTATTGCCTGCCCCGATTCGGCTGCGTGACTTTAAAATAAGGTTGTTCGGTTCCTCCGCTTGTAGGTAGAAGTCAAATGAGGAGGCGTTCGTTTGTTGATCGGGATGTATTAATAACCGACAACCCCGAGAGTAGATGGGGTTAAGAATAGAATAATTGAACTCATCCTAAAGAGGCGTCCGTTGGTTGCGCGAAATGAATAAATTCTTTACCCCTTCTCGGATGGGAACGTCAACGCCGTGCCTCGTGTCGGGAGAATGCCACGCTCTTAGCACATTAAAAATCCCTTTGCAGCAGCTCCCAATGAGTGGTCCGTTGGTGGTCAGTTGATCAGGCTAAATTTCCCACTCTATCCAGGTACTCCATTCCTAATTTTGCATCCTGTGGGTAGAAAATTTCTCGGCCTGACCCCCACCCCATTATAATATGATATTTTTATAGCTTGTTCTTGCCCTGAATATGCATGAGATATTTGCCGCTGGATGTTAACCAACAATCAATTACTATAGTAATCAATCAGTTATAAAGATTTGCTGCGGACAAAATAATGTGAAAGATTAAAAAAAATAAAAAATACAGAATAATTAATAGCAATACGTTGTTCAGTGTTGTTGCCTTATAATAGTAAAAATCTAAACAGAAACTTCATTTTGCCAATATATGATTCCTCATTGAGTCTTTTCAAAAACTCAAAATATAAACTCTTTCATACCTGTTAACCATTTGCATAAACAAAGAGGGAGATCTCCCCCTTTTCAGCTTGTCTAAGTGGGAGATTTTGTGTGACGACATTTTTCGCAGAAAGAAAAAGATAACTTTGGTAGAAATCCAATTACAAAGATAAGACAAAGCTATAATATCTATGATATCTCATTATTATGCTAATGATTTCTGATCAAAATTTGAGCAATTAGTACAGTAGGTTTAATTATTTGTTGATTGCTTCTCAATTAATATTTTATTATACAAACATTGCATTTATATCAATTTAATAAGCCATTTAACTTTTTAAGAGAGGATTTGTGCAATATTTCTGCGAAGAGGGAGATTTGGGGGGAGAAACTTGTGAAAGAGGGAGATTGGCGTCTCCCACGTGGGAAACTTTCTCAAAGTGGAAGATTGACCAAAAAACAATAAAAAAGAGGGAGTCTCCCTCCTAAAGTGGGAGGGTTAACAGGTATGCTCTTCAAAACTTCTTATTATTTTATAATGTCACCAAGAACGAAAGTTGGCTGATATCATCATCAGTTAAAGTTTGGAAAGCGCTGTTCTTGATTTACCTTCATCAGACCACAGTGGCTTGTGTACAGTGAGATTAAAGTGGAAAGAGAGGGTATACCTTCCGATCTTTACTTACTTACTGGCAGACAAGGGGCAAAACCATGAATATCAGCCAAACTTTGTGAATTTCTAGGTACATTCATTGATAAAATGGATATATAAAATTTATGGCGTAAAAGTCAAATATTCATAAGAAAACAATCAGGGACTTTTCAAAAATTCCATTGTTGACATGTAAACTGTATCTTTCCTGCATGAAGAAGCTATTTACAACCTCCACACAGAAAAAATATTCCTTTTACAAAACATACCTTTTCTTTGACAACAAACGCTGAGCATTGAATGCCTGCACCAGACATTTTATGCAAGTTCCAAGCGACAGAATCAGACCTGGGAATATAACAAAATAAATTGTGATACATTATACATTCACCACTAAATATCTTTGTTCGATTAAATAAATACATGATGTTTTCATAGTATTGCACGGTTTTGTTATTGCTTATCCACACGTCTTATTTTTTCTCTTATCCTTTCGATAAGATAGATTGTCTTGGAGGGTTGTTTAAAACAAAGATAAATCTGTTTTTTTTAATTTTGAGATACAAATTGAATTGGTTCCTTTTACAATACGATATGAAAATTGATTCTACATTGTTTTTACTTAGTTTCCCTTATAAAAGGATATTGCTTGTTGAATAAATAGAGTAAAATTAGTTATATTTTCTTAAATATAAAAAAGAAGAATAAAACAACTATTTTGATAAAAGCATCACCGCTGACTATTTCCATGGCACCAAAAAATTATTCCCCTGGTATCAAAAAAAACTATTCCATGGCGCCTTCTACAAAAAGTTTTACTCTCGTTTCACGTCGGGAAATAGTTTCTGTATCGGGAACAATAAACTTGCTATTTCCCTCACTAACGGTCTTTAACTGTATAAAATACATACCTCTCTATTCCTTTAGTGCGATGTTTTAACTTGTCTGACAACATAACACCTCCACCCCAGGCCGCCTACAACAGATTTGAAAAGTTTTCTGAAATCGCAACTTAAGCCGACGAAACAAAAGAAGAGGTAGTGTGAATCATTAGAATGGATCAGAACTGCTTTAGACTACTGATCAGTTGGTTGTTTAAACTTAAATTGCAGAAAGATGTATGTGGAAATTCGACCTTTTTATAAAGACAAGGTTTCTGTCCAAATTATTTCAAATAACGAGAGAAACAAAAAGAATGGAAAACGGTTCTATTACTTTTCTGTAGGAATATGCATGAATGTTTTATATGAGAACATTAAAATTTGTGAATTTCGTCTCCGTAGGAAAATAAAAATAAAACATCATTTGATATAAACACACAATCCAAATTTAATCATTCAATGCAACAACAGGACCAAGCAATATTCACCTACATCGACATGCATCCAAACATTATGGCGTTGACAAATATCAGCAACTGCCTCCAAGTCATCGTATGCACCGAGAACCGTCGTCCCACAGGTTGCCATAAACATAATCGGTGTTGTATTCTAGAATAAAATCTTGCATCGGTCAATCTTCTTGTCAGAATTTGTTTGATTATTGTCTTTAATGCTAATGAATAAACTTGCACTTATCATTAGTGGCATTCCCTATTTTAAAGAAATCTGAAACCACCATAGACATGGATGGGCGAATTAATAACGTTTCCAGCATCTGCTAACTTCAGCATGTATATAACTGCGTTGAAATAGTTCTTTTATATATACATGTACTTATTGTTATCAAACTGCCGTTTTTATTTCCAGAGAAAAAAATAAATGTAATAGGCAAGAAAGCGAGTAAAGAACTACCATATAGGGCTATTAGATTTACTCGAAATTGTCCAATTACTTCATTTCATTTTTTAAAACTTGCACGTGGAAGAGGACTGTAGAAGTTGCTTTCTTCTTTTTTGTGTAATGTTTTGTATACCGAGTTCAGTGTAGAATACCCATGTTAGAGATTAAAAATGCATAGTTCAAAGAGACAAGACAAATTTGAAACAAACTAAAAGATAAAACGAAAACAAAAGGAACAAAAGTTTGGAATCCACGAACACCTTTACAAAACAAGAGTGGGATCAGTTGGTCCAGAAGGGTAAGAGTCCCCTGTATTGCGCGCAGCACCAGTAGTGGAACGTAATTCGTTTCGTTCTGTCGGCCATAGTCTTGTCTGTCTTCTGACATGAAGATTTCCGTCAACCCCTTTGGTATCTTAGAATTCATTTCACTCACACTGCTTCGCATTTCTAGTATCTCATACCTACATTTTGTTTGCATAGCTGAATTTGTTTCTCAAGATCTTCAGGAATGACTCTGCCTCCTTGGTCTGTCTTCACTTTCACCACGTGGTCTGTCCCGAAGCCGAGAAAGTTTGCTCCTTTGGCTATTGAGTAATGAGCATCCTCTGACGTCATGACAATCAATGGCTGACACCCAAACATCCCTGTTTTCTTTATATTCGGGTTATGTTTTACTCGGGCTAAATGTATCGCCATTATATTACAGAATGACCCTCCTGTAACATATTATATTATTTGAATCACAATGCACCTAAATGTTCTTTTTTGTGTATAATTTCGTTGGTCGATTGCATTTGAAAGATACCATTTTAATATACCAGGTACTCCTTTATCTGTGATAAATAAAATTAGTTTTCTTTTTATTAAATTTTTTATTTTATTTGATTTGTCTGTGGTAAAAACTGAACTGCATTAGAAGGTTTCAAGCCTTTGACTTGCTTTGACTAATTAGTGTTCCTACTTTATATATTTCATGAAGATTTGGTATCATTGTCTCTATTAAAGTGTTTAATTATGGCTGTATGAAAGTACTCTTACTGATTTCTCGAAATTCTTACTGTTGTTGTAACGGTTATTCTATTCATTCTGTCTGGTTTAAGAATGTTTGTTTTAGTTTTTTTCTTGATCTTTATACTTCTTAAGGGTTTGATTTAAAACAGTCTTCTATTTGGCTGTACCAGTTTTGTTATATGTACTGGTTCACGCTGAAGAATGACAAAATCAAACGGTCTCGCGTCTTTAAATTTCTTTAAAAGTTGGTATGGTTTGGGATTCAAAATAATAATTAGTACAGATGGGTGGAAACAAAAGGCCAGATCTCAAAATTTTAAAGGAATAATTTGTCAAGACTTATAATGACTTATCACAACTATTAAGGTGAAAAGCAGGCAGTAAATGTATGTTCAGGTGAGTTTTGTCGGGTTGTTATATTTTCTAGTCTCCTTTCTCTCTTTCTTTGACCTTCTTTTGTCACCAACTTCAAGTATTTAATGAATTACTTTTGGAGATAAGAATCACCCTTCATGTATATATGTTCAATCTATTTAGATAGATGTCATACAAACCTGGACAGAATATGCCTTCACCGTTGGGATATCCGATAACTGATGACAGTTTACCAAATATGTAATTTTCTAATGTCACCATAGCTGGCGACACCTCGTACGTATGTCTAAAAATGAAAAATGAAAATATGACTGTCTCATTTTACCGCAAACACTGGATTCACATGGTCCAATTTCATAAATATACATCTTTTTTCCATGTAGCATGGGGATTAAATGTAAAAATATCTTTATTAACAACTCTACGCCTGTTACACTGACTACATACAATGGAAGCCATGAATCTTTGAATAATCCACGAGGATAAATTCAGGGTTTGACTGATTAAAATATTATAACCAGCTGTAGATAACTTTTTTTAGTTTTGACGTTTTCAGTGTATAGGAAATAGTATTCTTATCCTCTGGTTAAAAACTTATTTTATATAATCGAGCCAACTCAACGGATTGCCGAAATACTTACACATTGCAGTTTAGTACTTCAGTCAGCCAGGCTCCAAATAAAGCATACGGATCTATCCCTGAATACAGCTGGTTAAAGAAATGCGGATGCCCTACAAACAATCATTGTTAATGCAAGCAAATACGGTAATGATATCTTGAACGAAAAAAGCGTAATAATCTGTCGTACAATCCATTTGTATCTTAATTTGCTTTTTTGGATCTATGAGGCAGACTTCTGTAATTCTGTTCTTCTTCTCAGTTAAAGAATATATATTCAATCAAACTTTATCAGTATACAGCAAAGAAAAAAATCCAACATTGAAATTTACATTTGATCCTGACCTTCATACATTGTGAATTCATTTAATTCTAATGTTTAGAGACTTTTAATTGGTATCGGTGTAAGAGTTATTTCAATAACTTGATATTTGTTGTTTTGTCTTTAATCAGTTGTGAATTTCTGTACTCTGTTGTGACATTTCCATTGATTGTTGTGATTATTTCCATAACAGATACATATGTCCTGCTTAACAGAAAATATATTTGATCACTTTTGAATTTTTTAGAAAAAAAAATCTCAATTTTGAGAAGTTTAGTGCAAGTAAAGAGATGTCTGTGAATTTTTATTTTAGTCTGTATTAATATACCCGAGACAACACTACTGTCGATGACCTTCTTGCCAAGTTCCAACAGCTTCTCATGGGAGACCGGATCTTTACTTATATTAAGATCTAAGAATTTCTGCAATGTCAGAAATATACAAGTCGTACCACGTACATTTATTAAACAGGATTTGTAATATCTTACCTTACCAGTTACTATACACTTTTTATTGTTGCCTAAGAGATTTGTATGCAATTTATATGAATAAGTAATGTACAAAGTAAAGTCGATGGATCTCTGGATATTGTTTTCGTGGATAAACACTTTGTATTACAATAAAGTCTAGTATAGTGTGACTTTAATTAGCAATATAATAGTACCCTAAACCGAACATCTGGTCGTTTTGCTTCACTAAAGGAGGCCCCCAATAACGGGATGACTTGATCGCACTTAATAAACTTCTCATATAAATAAAAAGTTAATCCAAAAAATATTTTCACGTCCTGATAAATGTACTGAATGTAACCAGTTAACCATAAAAATGACTAGCTTCTATTTTAAGATTTTCTTCCAATTCTTTTTGTTAATATGAATCCGATGACTTTTCCGATCAGAATTTGAGTTGCTGTGCTAATGAACATGGCTCGTCTCGTCTTGACATGCATGATAACCTTCATAGAGAGTATGTTTGATAATTTCATGTTGATTGTTATACATAAACTTACTTGTAAATCTTCAGGTTGTCTGAAGTTTAGAACTTTGGTGTTTTTGTCTGTTTGTGGTATTAAAGCTGCATCCTGGATGAGTTTACTAAAATCCTTAACAAATTTTTGTATATCAGGGTCGGCAAACGAAAAGCCTGGAAATATGATTTAAAGTATATATACTTTTATCCCTTTATATCTAAACAGTAAATAGTCTTATATATATAAAGCTTAAAACAGTTGAATACTGCTGCCGAAAAAGCAAAACAACCCTTTACAATGTGCCCCGACAATAACAAACTCAAATATTATCTCGACGAAACATAACCAAATTAGTAAGCCACCATTTAGTTATTATGCATTGGGCATAGATCTTACTGTGGATCATTTTTTTTTCCCAAAATTTTCTTTGCTTTCTTTTTTCGGCGCGCTTGCGCGTCTAGTTTTTATTTCAATGTTCAACATTTAAAAACTGGGATACTGTCATTCTGTTTTTTCTTCACAAATTTCGGCCCTTGTTCCCCAAATACTGCATGCCTTTCTTTAAATATTTAAAATTCCTTCCTCCATAAATACCAAATGGTTAATTCCCAAACGATACTAAGAAATGCAATAAGGAAGATTTACTAACCGTCAAGTTTTGAGTTTGCCATTACATCGATGTGTAAACTTCCTTAACACTCTATATATACTGCTTCACAGACGGTTAGTCATGCAGACTGCGCACCCCTCATTGCAGATTTATTTTTATATTGTTATGAATCACAGTTTCAAAAATTTGCAAAAGAATTTATCCTTAAAAACTTACCTTAAATAAATTTAATATTAGTAATGATATTACTACCTTTTACATTTGGATTTAAAATTGAACAGGGTTGTTTATACACTAAAATTCATGATAAAAGGGACGAGTTTTCTCTTCCTCTAGTGAATTTTCCGTTTCTTGATGGGGACGTGCCATTAGCTCCTTCGTATTGGTCGATTTGCCCGTCTTCTGTCTTTAATGATCGCAATCCACATTTTACTGGTAAACTTTTGTAGCAGGGATACAGACAAGACTTTTTCAAAATTGTATAACCGTTACAAGTATTTAATACATAAATAAGGCTGCAAATGTGGAGTTTTGATACGACAAGGGATATCAGAAGTCAGGAACCTGTAGTCATGTGGATGCCGTTATTTTTTAATGTTTTACTGTTAATCGTTTAATCAGCTTAATTGGCCTATTTTTGTTATATTTGAATTGCCTCACGTTTTTTATGGGAGGGGGTGTTTATAAAACTTTTTGCCTTACAGTATGGATCTTTGCCTATTGTTGAACACCGACACCTAACCTAAACTTGTGTGGAACGATGCTTAGATGGCCATCTTTAAAACTTGTGTTCGGTTTTTCCGAACGTCATCCAATAATTATCTTGTTTACTTAAAAGGTCCTTTTAAATATTTTAACATAAAGCCTATATCAATTTTACATTTTCACCAACGCCTTTGAAACCGCTGAGCAAGCTCAAATCAAATTTTGGTGAAATGAGCATTGAATGGTCCTCTTAAAAATTGTGTTCGGTTTTACCAGCCGCAATGGTCCGACAAATTTAACATTGTACCTTTTGGAAATTTTAACATTTTCTTTAACTTAACTGATAAAATTAAGCTAATTTGAATAAAACTTTATTAGATTATTACTTGGATGATCTGTTTAAAATCTGTGTTCGCGGTTTTCCCTAACGCCATCTAACATTGTCGCCATGGATAAACATAGTTAAGACGTAAGCCTATGAGAATTTTACATTTTTGGCATCACCTTTAAAACCACTGAGCCAATTTTTACTTAACTTTGATAGAATGGCACTTGCAATGGACCCCTTTTATAAATATGTTCGGATTTGCCATGTCGGTGTCATCCAATGAAGCAGCCATTAGCCGACTAAGATTTTAATATTAATTACTACTCTAAGAAAACTGTCGCTGAAAATGTTGAGAACGTTTTTTTTTTTGCAGAATTTAAGTGGAATGCTGTTATTTATTTTCCTTTAACAGTTGCTTTGTATTTTTCATGATTACGTTTTAAACACTAAACCTTACCTAAACTATTTTAATGCAAACAATTTGAAAATACATGGCTGTTTTAAAGGCACCTTTGGGCCAGATGAGTGATCAAAGACTTCTAGGAGCCTCTAGTTTATTAGCTTTTTTTCTTGATAGTCTCATACCTTGACTGGAAGTTGACTTCTTGGACATGACTCTGACAGTTGATATCTGTTTAGACCGGTAAACTTGAATCGGGTTGGTAATTCTGGGCGCAAGTCTAAACATTCCCTTCTCAAAGGCATTAATATTATGCTAATCTGAAACAAGTAAATAAATGTGAGACACAGGCGCTTGCATGGGATATGAGACCTCCACATTACTTATGGATTTGTGGTGTAAAAATTAGGTGAAGTTATCTAATATAACAGAATAGAAAAATGCTGCGGGTCACTTGATCTTTTAGTGAGAGCGTTTTTCGATTCTGTTTTATTAGATATCTTTACGTAAATTTGACACCACAAATTAAAAAAAGATGGGGGTTCCATATGCCCCAAGCGCCTGTAATGTGAGACGAATTTCAATTATATCTTCGATACTGTTCGGTTTAATATCATGATTACCCCGACAAGAACGATCCGTTGTTTAACAGGCAAACCTGAAAACTCGTTGTTCAATAATTTTGTAAACAAGATCTCAATTAAAATTGTCTATGTAACATAACATTTTGGGAATGTAACACTTCCCTCCCCAAAGAAGTCCGGAATACCCTCTCCATTCAACAAGAACACGACTCCAGAGCTAATGTACTTTGAAAGCAGCGGATCCAATGGGGGGGGGGGGGGGGCAAAGGGGTG
>JAULBM010299275.1:0-14964 GCA_032357055.1 Geukensia granosissima
TGTTCTTCATCTCAAAGTCACAGTGAGGCCTTCAACACGGAGTAAAAACTCGCACCTCACTGTAAGTTCAAGACGGCACCTAGCACCGGTTTGAGCGGAATTCTTTGCTAGATGGAAGCCGGTTTTGAATAAATTGAGTTACAGTAACTGATAAATTCCGACGATAGAAGATCCAGATGTAGCAATCTCGTCTAAATGTGTGGTTATGCGTGGTATGCCACCACTAGTACGTTCATGGGCAAAGCCAATCTGCTGAAATTAAGCCATAGACGGGAGATTGTGCTTTGGTTAACATTCGGTTTTGGAGATACCGCCTTTAGTTAACCGATTATAATGTTTTGAGTAGCAATATCTAACCTTGGCATGGCAGATTTGTAACGTTATGCCAAACAGTGTCATACTTTGTTGACGAATTTTTGTGACAGTATATCCGATATGCAGTTTTGCCGTTTCAAAATTCTTATCTGACAATGCGCTAAATCTAATGGAAATACCCTACTGCTTTAAAGTAACATTTACAACTCATTTTACCTTGTTAATTAAAATATCTTTTTGACAATAGAAACAAAGCTAAGCGTTTTTTTTTCGAACAGTAAGTTTTTGCAACAAATTGCAATTTGTAATATTCATAAAAATAGGAAATGTAACTTTAATATTGTGGTTGACGATCATAACGGTAACAAAGTTTAAGTAAAAAGTATGTAAAATGTTTGGTCAGTTATATTTCATTTAATGCAACCCACAAACTGTTATACATATTATAGCTGTGGGAAACACAACTTGGGAAGTTATTTTTGGTCTTTGTTAGTGTAACAAGACTATCCGATGTAGTAACAAACCGGAAATATAACTGCTGCAATATCTATCAAGCTAAACATATCTGTCGGGCATGATATTGGCTGTATCGAATTTAATTCATTAGCTATAACTTTGTTTTTTCTACCACTATTACCGAAAATGTCTATTGCCTAATTCATTGCATCGTATCCGTCATTTAGATATACCTTATATGAACTTATTGCTATTACTCAAGCTTTAGGAGATAAATTTTAAGATTTTGATTCCCAAACTTATTTCCTGTGTTTGGCCTCTATTCCATATATAGGATTAAGTTAAATAGAGAAACCCTTCTATAGCCTAAAATATTCAATAATCGTATAGACATAGATATTCTTATCATTACGCGTTTAAGTCAATACAACAAGTAAGTTAAAAAAAGATTCTTAAAATAAGTTAATTGTGATCAGGTAAAACCTGTTGCATTCTGATTGCCACTGATATCAGTTAATTCTATTCAATTGAAACCAATTTTCTTCTTTTGTTTGCTTTTGTGTTTATTTTTCTTTGCAATGATAGAAATGATTGTGAAAATGTAGGGAAGACATTAATCCTTATATTTCTAGTTTATCCATAAATCATATTGTCTGTGGTTGGAATAGTTGAACTTAATAGTCATTAAACTTGATTTTATTGACAGGTTTTAAACTGTTGGCAGTAATATAGAATTTATTACGTTAAAACCAAAAGAAAAAAAATGTACTTAAAAATAGGGATATAATTACCAGAGTTTGTTTACAGTGACAAGAAGAATTTCATACCAATATTTTGAATAAAAAAGCAATTCCACAAAAATAGGAGGAGATGTTCACTTCGAAGTTTGTAGCGAATACATTTTTAACTGGATGCTTAATAAGAAAAACTTTTTGGATTGATTCTCAAATTTTATACAAGTAGAAGTGGACTCTGAATTAGCACTGCTGATTTATAAATATTTACATGAGGAATAAATACTTATAAAAGCAGGAATCGAACACATTTTGCAGAAATGTTTATATCAAAAACATGATTTGCATTTACTACACTTAACGAACACAAGTTCTCCTCGTTTTAATTTGAAAATGAACAAAGTTTCCATGCAACAGTTTTCGCTGTGTGAATAAATATGAAAGGATTCAAAATCTCACGAAGAGATGATTCAAAATCTCACAAAGAGATACCGATATCGTGGACACCGCTTAAGGTAAGTGGATATATTATACTTACCGCCATTAGCGTTCAAGGTTAAACCTATGGAATTTTTTCAATTCCTCAGCGTCAACTATTGTATGAATTCTCTCAAAATGTGTATAGATCAAACGTATACGTATAGCAATGCATGCATTCCTACCATTATTTTTCAATATTATCTAAAATTGGCAAAAAACATTTGGTTTTTGAAGTTCATCCAGCTTACCTTTATTTAAAGTTTGGACTGCCTGAATAATTTTCAAATGTTTTCAAAAATGAACATTGATTTTGTTCAATTATTACCAGGTAAGATTTATTACAAATCTTAGGTTTGAATTTCACTGGCTAATTCGGAACAATAAAACTTTTAAAAATTTAAGTAAATTGTCCATAGGTGTACCACTAAACCCAAAAGGTGGCACATATCCCTTAAAGTATCTAACACATTTTATAGAATATGACATATTGACATGCAATTATCACTTTGTCCTATATTATTTAACATCCCTCCTCAATCCTTGCATCATGTTTCAAATGCACTCGCAGTGTACATGGAGTATGGGAAGGAAAACCAACGATTCATAAAAACAGAAGAAGACGAAGCACAAAAGTTGAAAATAACAAAAATGAACATTTATTTGGACACTTCGTATATCACTCTGAAATAAGTGTGCCTGCTAACAACTTATTCAAAAGAATATGACCATCACGAATATTAATGAGGAGTACCGTTAGAGGAAGGAAGAAATTTTTTTGTCGTCAAGAAAGACGTGTCTCAATATTACGATTGCGTTAAACGGTTGGAATTCATTACAGCTAGGTAATGTGTTATTAACTATACTCTATGTCAGAGTTTGTTGGAACGGGTAAAAACGTTATGGAAGAAAAACAGTCTGTCTTATTCTTATAAAATAGTGTTCGTTTTGTAGATTGAAAAAAGTGCAAGTAAGTTGCAATAATACTTTTAAGCAATAACGATGTATTTAAAGTTGCGCCGAGTTTTTAATTCTTTACGGGGATTTTGCATTGTAAAGTCAGCCATTTGTTTGCCGGAAGTGGGTCTTTGCACGCGCTAGCGCGAGACCGGGAGTACACCTTGTCAACGATGTGTAATAATTAAGTAATTAAAATAGGATTAGATAACATGCAAAAATGGCTCAAGGCGCACTTGAATGGAAATTTTAAAGTCATAATTTTTATTAGAATCGCAAGAGAAGGTCCGAAAACAAGAAATGTACACATTCTTTAAATAACTTTATCTAGGTCAAACTTGAGCGCTCCCGCCCACAACGAAGATGGCCGACCCTCAATGTTAAATGTCCGTAGAGAATTTCAGGGGAAGATAATAGTGTGTAAAAAGTTATTTAATGGCGTTAAACATAAACTGTTAACTGTGGGATAATTCTTTCTTTTGAATGAATATATAATAAGGCAGAATCGCACAAATAAATTTATGAAGCTCGAAAATCACACTCCAGAAAAGCCTGACATAGAGTATAGTAACCGTTGGATTGATACTTATTACTTATAATAAATTCTGAGAATCTGACCAAATTTAGCGTATTTCATTTCTAAGGAAAAGTTTAACATACTTTACAAACCGAAACGTAAAATTTCTTCTGTTATGCAATGTTGAAATAAAACCTAATCCGAATTAAATACTCCTTTCAGATTTTTAATTCGCACTAACCGGTTAATTATTACCTTTGGCAGGTAATTATTCTACCTTTAAACTTACTGTCGCTAAAACGAGTGCGTCCCTGCAATTTAAACGGGTACAACAAAGGAAAATTAATAAACGTCAATACATGTATATGTAGTCAACAGATGAAAGGGGAAACATTTTAATATTAAACTTAAAATACTGATTAATACGTAGCGGGACCAAAGGAAAATAATGCATTTGCAGTTTAGATTTCACAAATGTAGAAGGTGCAGTATGCCTTTAACGGATTTATTTCGCTTCCTAATTTATAAACATGATTAAATCACAGTTATCTGCCAGATTATTGTCGAAACATAATAATCCAATATCACATACTTTATACATGAACAAAATTTTTCACGAGATTTTTTCTATCGTTCTATATAAAAGCACTAACATCATTGAAATGAAGTTTACCTGCGCGTGTTGTTTAAACACGTGGGTTTGTTATGAATTGTGTGATTTAGACCCGTCCAGATGTAAGGAAGAAAGGTACCCCAATACAACAAAATACGAACATTTTCTATCATTTGTCGGTTTGTAAGTTGGTTAAAGGATTCTGTACAGTTTTTATTTCAATTAAACAGCTGAGAAACGAAGGTTATGTCTAAAAAAGCGAGAGACGTCCTTTAACCTTTACTTAAAAGTATATGAGCAGTATTAATTTTAGTAAACATGTTTTAAGGGGGATATGTAGAGCTTGGTGAAGTCCAAGCGGATCCCAGTGGATTTGTAAATTCCCTGTTTTCTTGTACTTGGAATATAGTCTCACTGACATTTACCCAATATCTTTGCATTTTCTAAAGATAATGCAAGTTTTCCATTATTGAATAAATATGGTGAATTTAAATACCATAAATGTACATTAAGAATTTCATAAAGATAAAAAACTTTGGAATGATCATGTATTATACACAAACCATTTGATTGAAAAGGGTTGGAGTAGCCCTGGAATTTTCACAGCCAAATTATTTTGCCAGGGTTAACAGTCAGTCCAGATTATTTTATCAATTTCCAACTCGGCTTGATTAATTTTTTTACCCAAATCGGGGCAGAAATGCTGCCAAAAAATCGTACTCAACTAGAAAATCAAATGTGTCGAACATTTTTTAACAAAACGATTTTTCACATTTATAATAGTTGTTTTTTATATTATTTATTTTTTGGATGAAGCATCTGTTAATGACCTTTGATTGAAAAACATTATTTGCATTAGATTGTGGCTGGCTGAAAAATCATCTCAATCAGATTAATATATATATTTGTAGAATGTCAAACAATAGTCAGGCCAACATATTTAGAAAACAAAATGAATTTCATGTCTTCAAACATTTCTTCATAAATTACCCGTTTTATAATGAACATGTACTAAAATGTTGATTCAAATTAACCACTGTGGAATAAATATGGGAATTTTCATTTGGTATGTGCGTACTTGAAGAAAAAGGTAACGCCTTATTAACAGCATAAGGACCATAACATTAAAAACCTGAAATCTAAACATAGTTAATGAAGTAATTTTATCCACAAAAACCAAAATAGGCGGCCAAATACAGCCGGAAGGTCATCTACCATGTGCAATACAAGGAGTGAAACCTTTGAAATTTTCTGAAAATAATCCTGGGGAAATCTAATATCTTGTACAAAATCTATATTTGCGATGACATTTTTATTGTCCTATTAATTGAAAACTAAATTCAATCAAAATATATAAGAATATATTTTCTCGAACCTAGACATATTGTACGATATCTTTATAGAAAAAAATCTTACAGCACATCGAAAAATAGGAGTCACATGGGAGTTGCCATGTTTATTCAAGAAACAGCCCCAATTAAATAATTCTAAAGATGTGGCTCTTTAAATCCAGTGCCGTTTATAATAAATATATGCATTAGGATGACAAATTTCGTGATACAGCTTGCACTTTTACAAATCAAGAAGAGTCAGCGCATATCATGACATTTGTGGAGGTCATCGCAAGGCCTTTAACAAGGGTTCAATACCACTCCTAGAAGAAGAGCTCTACATCGCCAAAAATATAAAAAAAAACGTGTTTACATAAAATAATACTGCTTTTATCTATAAATTATTAAATTGTCATGTAAAAAAAAATTAAACACACAAAGGCCACAATTACTTACGTGGGAAAGGCACATTGAACATGTGAATCCCTCCTTAACGAGTGGTCAACAGAAAAAATAAAAAAAGCAAAGGCAGGAACTATAACAAACCAAACAAAAGGTATCCCGATCCAACTCAAAAGTACATTAATTACAATAAATACACTGAACAAAAAACAAGCATAAATGATAATACCTCTCTAATAAACGCTTGGAGTAATTCTTTATATGATACATAAAGCAACGCAACACTAAATGTCATCAAAAACAGTATGTTCGACAATTTCATACTATGTTGTGAATAAACCTAACGAAAGACAAAATGGATGCAAAGCCAAATTGATTCATATTTAAAGAACGAAGTGATCAGCTTATTTTTATATGTACCACCAAAATTTTGATGATGTAATACTTAGACAGGGGAAGCAAAAGAAAACCAAAGGGCCAGGCCAAGGGGGAGAAATTGACAGACACGGCAATGCCAAGAACATGAACAATTATTAACATGACAGTGTACACATACATCAAGAGGCAAACATAAAACTATGAACAACACGGAGCCCTCCAAAAAACTTGAGATGAACCAAATTAATAAGAAGGGTAAGCACATCCTGCCCTTAAAAACCACCCATCGCATTGTCCCTTTTCCGATCCGTTTTTGGTTTTTTAGGGTAGAGGGGACATTTTCAAGGGAACACAATCTCCAGGCGCAAAATATGAACAGCCTGTTTTGATTTTTTTCCACATCGTTATAGGAAAAAATCTGTCTTCATCTATGAAATGAATATTCCATGTCGGCTGACAAGATAGTGGTGTCAATCGTAGAATTTCTTTAGCAATGATTCAACCGAGGAGCAACCTATGCCTTTTTATGAAGTTTCCGTGTCAACGATCCAGTTCTGTCTAAAAATCGCTGTTTAAGACACATGTTCTATTGAAAAATAAGATGTTAACGCCTTACGCCGGGAAGCTTAATGTTACTACAATCACACAATAGATTATTTTAGTGTTATATTAAATACTCTCCAAGGAATCGTTTTATCTTTCATTGTCTTTTGATTGTTGTAAAATGTACAGACGTGATTGGATTTGTCTGTGGTAAGCATAATTAGTAAATAAATATATTTCGTTAGACTTTCAATGCAACCTGGAAACAAATTTCAAGCCCAACTATTCCCATGTTTACGTGAAACATAGTTTTAATTTATTTTACTTTTGTGAGATAAAAAATAAATATGACATTATTGACATGAAGCCGAGCAATTTGTGATAGCATATTACAAACAATAGATTTTTATAGAAGAGCTAACACTAAAATTTGTACAAATATAAGACTAGCCTCGTGCTGTTTGGATGCGGTAAAATGTTTTCCCGTGTTTGAAGTGTATGATCTTATATTCTCCCAGTTATGGAGTTGTTTTTTTCGTGAGAGAGTTATAAATGGTACCTGTTTGTTTAGATGCTTTTGAAATTACATCTTGTGTCAATGATAACTTTGTGTATTGCTCTCTTCTCTGCCTTGTTTGAAAATGAAAAAAATCTATTTAAATTGCTCTCTTGCTAATTTCTCCTTCTTTATCTTTCACCATGTGATGTATACCTGTTTGTTTATTACCATCAAACAGTTTTCTAAACTTGTACATCCCCGCGCATGTTCAAAACATGTTATTTGTAAAAATTGCCTCTTTAGTGCCTCAAAATGCATACATTTTATTTTGTAATTTGGTATACAATAAAGCAGTTCTAATGATGATGCTAATATCAACAACAATAGAACAGGCCGTTTTCCTTATAAGTTATATAGGCGACCATTTTTTAAGTCTCCATAAAACTGCTATTGAACTCAAACGTAAACAAAACGAAAAGTATCATTGTCCATAAAATGCTTGTTTGGGCAGTTGTTGCTTCTGTGTTATAACATGTTAAAGCTGAATGTATAAATGTATGATCATAAGTAGATTCGACAACCGAATTAGATATTTGGGCTCAATATGGACATTGCCTTTTCTTATGAATCTTTGCTTTAAAATGTCAGGAAAATTAAAAACAAAGAAATTAGTAACATCATTTTGAGGAAACTCATTATAGATCTCGGATTACAAAATGAAATATCAGTAAAAATTTTCTGGCAAGTTGCTGCGCGCAAGGTCGAAAATCTGATTTCTAATATTTTAGACCGAAACCTTAAAATTGATTCAACTTTATTAAGAAGGTGACTTTAGGTATTCTCTTCATGTCTTATCAAGGTTATACAGAAATAGTTACTGCTAAAATTGATTAACTTACATAAATGTTCAAAGTTTACGAAATTTTGTTACACTATTAAAAAGATCCGCTTCGCAATCTTTAAGGCATGTTTAAATGAGATCCGTTATGGTATGGACTCTGGTTCATTATTGAAGGTAGGCCGTAATGGGACGTGTAGTATTTTCAATTTTACTGTCATTTAGTTGATGATTGTCTCATGGACAATTATGCCACATCTCCTATTTTTATACTACGAAATATTAGGTATATCGGATTTTGTTGGTAAACATTTTATTTTACTTTGTCATCCCAAAGTTGTGTTTTATTTATTTTTTTGTTGTTGTTGCTTTTTTTTGTTGTGTTCGTTTTTAGGGGGTCATATATAATATGACTAAGAGTCTTCAGATAATTTCATGTCGAAATGTTTAATTACGGACATGTCGATAGACACGGTAAATCAAGCGAAATCTAAAATTGCTATCTGAGGCATTCTGAAGATTCAAATCCAAAAACTGGACTGAGCATTACTTATTGACGGTTTTCAGGTTTTAATTTGTATCTCAGAATTATAAACCGTGAATACATCAGGCAGAACTTATCTTGTTCTGTGAACTTATTCCACAAATTTGAAAAAAAATGTTTCCAGACAAAATAATCATTGAAAATTAAACAATTAATTGTAAACAGAACTTCAAGGTTTTGACGAACTCTATGGAGGACAATGCTAGACAATGGGCAAGGAAAGAAAAAGGTGAGATTGACATCCTATCTTAATTGGCTATGAAAGTTAGATCATTGATTAAGATACGGGTTAAGAAATTACAGGGGCCCATTAACACTTGAGCTCCGCCAATAACGACTCTGCTGCTATGAGATACTTCTCCGCCTCCGTGAAAAATGTGTTCCTGTTTCAGCCGACAAAACCTCCAAAAATATTGTCTTTGTTTGTAAAATAACACTTCGTTGATTGCTTGATAAAAATGTCTGTCATTAACGACACATCTGGTAATCCAACATTTACGCTTTCTACACTTTCCAAAGAAGAGCACGTCGGTTATGTTTTGGTTTGTTATTGACACCGCAGAAGACCAGTCGGGTTTTGCTTCTTTATTCTGGATACGAAAACTACACAACTAAGTTATATGAGTTGCTCCACCACGCTTCTTTCCTAAATGACCTCAACGATAATCAACAGTCAATGAAGGCATTCAAAAGTACTGTTGTAATACGTACTCCAAAATGGCGCTAATCAACTATGGATGTTAATAATCTGAAAAGATCTGCTTTAATGCTTAAATCAATTTCCTTGTAATTATATACAAGTATTCAGACGACTTTTTCACCTCTATAACCCGATTCAGCATACACATTCTAAAGACCGTCTTAAGAAATTAATACTTCGTGTTTTGTGAGACAAATAGAAATCCTAGATATAAATATTTAGGTTAAAAATATCTAACTTTGAAAGAGAAAATACTGCTTGTTCTAATAAAAACAATAATGTGATATTCCAAAAATGCTTTGATTATCTGATTGACAGCATTTTTGTAGAATTTGGCGAACGTAATTTGGTTGGCATTCAAATGGGCACCAAATTTGCGCCCCTACTAGCCAACTTGTGTTTTTATTCTAATGAAGCAAAATTTTTCCATTATGAATGGGTTGAACCATATGGTATCAGTGTATCTCAACCAGTTGTGGACATACTACTGGTAATTCATCAATGAGCCTCCATTAACCATATACAAAATAAAAGGATTCCACGACAGGTGATGCGCTCGGAACAGGGGATGCTTACACATCCAAATCACCTAATTCCATTTATGTTTTGTACAAGAGTTCGTGGAGTTCTTTTTCGTTTTATCCTTTAGTTTGATTTTACTTTTACTGGTCTGACTGGACTTTGCAGATTTTATTTATTAGGTGGGTATTCTACTTTTGTCTGTAAAAATCGTGTTAAAATCTTAAACACAATTCTAAACGTGTAGCAGCGTAAACGTCATAAATTTTTCATTGATGATGATTAAAAGAATTAAAGGATATCAAAGGGGCAGACAGAAATCGTTAAGTCAGAAGACAGACAAGACCATGACAAACAAAATGAAATGAAACACAAACAAAGAACACACAACACTACACTAAAATATTAAGCTCGAATAACAGGAATCCTACAAAAACTAGGGTGAGTTCAGGTGCTACGGAAGGATAAGCACCTCCTGCTCCACTAGTGGCACCCGTCGTGTTACTCAGTAGTTAAAGCCGGTGTATAGTAACAAATGATGTTAGTCACAACCGGTATAGGAACGGATTTGTATTCACGATAGTCGGAAGATATCCATTGTCGAGTGTGAAATGGATATTTCGTACCGGTCAACCAAATTATGATAGCGACCGAAAAACTTCCGGAGTGATGACTCTCATCTTTCCCTGAGAAACCCTTGGCACAGCAGGAGTAGCATATCAATTGAGAGATATACACTCCGTATGCAGGTGCGGCTTGAATGTTGCTAGACATGAACGGAAACTTTACAATTGGAAAATCTAAGTCATCTATCTTGTCGTAAAGTTTTGTTCTTTACCCACCCTTACTGTCAATTTTTAGGTGTAAGAAACAGAACTTTCTGTTTCTGTAGTATCTTTGATTTTAAGTTCAATGGGATAGATGAGGTCAACCAAGCCAACAAATGTAGAGTAATTCAGTGAAATAACATCAGCTATATAGCGGAACTTGAAACCAAAAAATTGAGCCAAATGTTTCTCTTTTCTCTGAAGTCAGCTTCATACGAAAAAGGAAAAAGTCGGCAAGAAGGGGTGCACAGTTGGTCCCCATTGGAATGCCGACAGTCTGTTGAAACACAAGCCCGCCAACCATCACAAAAATGTTGTCAATCAAGAAAAATGTCATCATCTTTAAGTTATTCTTCTTTAAATAAAAGAATGCAACATTGTTACTTTACCCCTTTTTTAAAGTTAGGTCTCATTATTTTCATGGAATAGATTAATTGATGTTTAAACTGCAAATTGATAAACAAAGTTTTTGATTTAAAAGAAGTTAAGGATGTTCGCTGCTCATCTTTTTGATTTTTGTCAGATTTTCGGAATCCTCTGGTTTCATCAATTTAAGTGCATTAAAAAATTTTGCCAATTAACCCACACTTTTCTTTCTACATTCTAATTTTTTAAAGTGTAAAGTGTCTTTTTTGAAAATATTACGAAATTCTATTTATTTTGTCATAGTTTGTTTTAGAAATAAGTGGCCAATGTTAAATGTATGAAAAATCTAGAGAATTTGTTTTCCCGCCAAATTTTCAAAGCCTTATATCTCAAAAAGTAGCACATTGACCCATAATTTTTTCTGGTCTTTTATCTTTTAGTGTAAAGCACTACATATTTATGACAGTCTTTTAAAAAGCTATCCTTAACTAGTAGATGGAGACAAAATATGTACAAAACATAGAAATCTTTAAATAATAAATATAACTCCAATGCTGAATGAATGAATCGGAAACTAGGTCACAACTATAAATTACTGAAACACTTTGCCAGAAAACTTTTTCTCTAATAGGAAAGTGAACCCCTGGAATTCGCTCCCATCCTCAACTGTCGCACCTACTTTGAACCTGTCCAAAAAGAGACTGAATTAAGTCCCTTCCGGAAGGCTGAAAGAATAAAGCATCAAAGTAACAAAATTTGGACCTGTTCACGAAGAGACACACTGAAGTCACTATACCGGAAGGCTGAAGGGATAAATCATTAAAGTAACAAAAAGAATTCGAAGATAACAAAGGGGCTGACAGAAGTCGGAAGACAGACACATGAGACAAGACCATTACCAATAAAACGAAACGAAAGGTAAACAAATAATACACGACAATACACTGAAAGCTAAAGCTGGAGTAACACGAACCCTACAACAACCTGGGTGAGTTCAGGTGCTGCGGAAGGGTAAGCAACTCCTGCTCCACCAATAGCCGTTGTATAGTTACAATCGATGTTAGTCACAACCGGTATATAAAAACAAAATTAGTAACAGAGTAACAAGGATCTGCCATATTCACCAAACAACTCACAAAGCTTATATAACAACTATTAATTAATTAAGACGGACCGCCAAAATTATTGCGACACTGTGCATCAAGAGAAAAACGGTACAAATACATCGTCCAGTGTGGAAGACGAGTTTTCCACACGATCGGCAATTCATAGGCGTTAATTGTGCTCCACTCCTTTCTGACATACATATAGAAAAAGGAGATGTGGTATGGGTCATTCAAAACGTATAAATTACAAACATCTACAGGTTGTCATAAGGCCTTCAATGATGGACTCATAAGGCAAGCTGTAAAAGCCCCCAAAATAAAATGTGATTATATTGAAGTGTAACTATCGGTCAAATAAGTAAACAAGGTAAAAAAGTAACATTTATACATGAAATCAACGATATCCACTTGATTACATGTTCCTGTCCAGCTGGCTGCCATCAAAAGACATGCGTTTACGTAAATCCTCAAGAAATCGTGCACGTTAGTAACTTTATTAGCTACATCAATGCGAGTCAATGGCTACATAAACAGACAATACATGAAATATATAAAATGAAATAGTGAGAATACATTTCATTTGCAACAAACAGTAGTCTTACGAGGGCTTTGTGAAACGGTCTTCTGTGACAGGCACACTAAGCATGTGCCGGCGGGGTTAAACATTTTTGGGAATACCCAAAACACCCTCTAACGCGAGACAGTGGTATGATAATTGACATAGATATAATAAGTATACTAATTGAGACAAGATCAGTCTATTTAAAGAGCGAATCTACAAATATGTTTTTTGCTGTAGACGTCATAGTTTTCTACCAGATTCCACACGTTCAAAGAGAATTATGGGAAAATTACGACGACTGCATTATAATCGTCCATTTAAGTTAATTAAAAATATTTGGACGAGCCTTTCAATTTTATTTGTATCTTTCTTATGCACGTTTAACTTACACGAGAAAATATTATCTATGGGTTAGAGGTGAAAACCACACGTTGTGACGTTTTCTTATAACTCTATTATGCGAGTTTTAAAATTTTACAAGATACTCCAGAAACAAATATCGACAAAGATTATAACAATTAACGACCCCCTATAGATTTGCGAGTGTCACAGCTAAACTCATCGTCGGGAAAATTACGACGATGTATAATTCAAGAACGATCTAACATAGTTCTTTTCATTAGCATAAACTTTGTGCAGAATACCCTAAGGAACAATCATACAAAGTTTCATCCCAACCCATACAGTAGATTCAGAGAAGATTTTTAAGACTTTAACTTCAAAATGAGCAAAAAAGAGGTCTAAAAAGGCCATTACTCCTCAGAATGATAAGGTTCACAACAGAAGGATTTCATCACGCTGAACACTTTTATCAGCTGTCAGAATTTGGTTAAAGGCAACGGTTTTTGAGATATATGCAAAAATCTTTGGTCATACCCCTATGTTGTATTTTGAATAACGGCAGCCATTTTTTCAACGGATAAAAAAACGAAGCAAAAACTTTTTGCAGAATACCCCAAGGAACAATCATACAAAGTTTCATCCAAATCCATTTAGAAGATTCAGAGGAGAAGATTTCTAAAACTTTTAACTTCAAAATTAGCTAAAAAACACATAAAAGGGTCATTATTACTACAGTAGATAAGGGATTTCCACAAAAATTTCAAAACAGATAGATTTCATCATGTTGAACACTTTTACCCTTTGTCAGAATTTGGCTAGAGTTAACGTTTTTTTTTTTTAGATATATGCAAAAATCTTGGGTCAGACCTCTATGTTCTATTTTAGTAACGGCAGCCAATTTTTTCAACAGATCAAAATGGAAGAATAAACTTTGGGCAGAATACCATAACGAACAATCATACAAAATTTCATCCAAATCCATTTAGTAGTTTCAGAGGTGAAGATTTTTGCAAAATGTTAACAACCACGACAGACAACGATGAGCTAAAAAGGGGGTATTTTTTAAATATCTTCTTGTCTGTAACAACTGAGTCATTTGTTACCAAATTTTGGATAAATGGTCCTTAAATGGTCTTATCACATCCTACTTTTTACTACGGAAACGTGGTAAATAAAGCTCTGAAATTTAAAAAAATCCACATGGTATTAAAATTCATTTTAATTAATTTATCCGTAAAGGATATCGTCACAGCATTATTATAAAAAAAATTTAAATATGGTTTTTATTGGAACTAATATTGACTTTCTTGTTAATAGCTTAATACTGACATAAACAGTTTATACTTGTTATATTTTCTACTTCCTGTCTATATATATATATTTCACATTTGCATTTGCACATCCCATGTTTTCTTTGATTTCTTATGATATTTAAACACTAAATCTAATAAGGTGTGTTTATATTGACACCCTATTGAAGGAAAACTTGGTTTTCTGATCATTTGCTTTTGGGTTTTTAATTAGCAGACAGCAACTGCGAGTAAACTTTTGAGGTGGATACTTTTGTTGTATCTTGTATCAAGTTTTATTATACATACAAATGTGCCCGTCCCAAGCCAGGAACCTGTACTCCAGTGGTTGTTGTTTAATTAGTCATTTTTCTTGTTTTAGTCATTTATTAGCTCAAATGGCCCAAACTTTGCGTTCCAACCTCCACACAAGGACACAAGCTCGACAATGTTTATCCACGGAGTCTGAAAGCGGAGCGGATATGACCCTGAAACGGAAGATGTTTGCGTCTGTCGTCGTCGTCTTTTAACTTTAAACATTTTCATCTTCTTCTCTGAGACCACTTACATGTAACAGATTTCAACCAAACTTGGCAGAAATGTTAGGCAGGTGGTCCTTTACCAGATTTGTGAAATTGGTGCCGATCGG
>JAULBM010299286.1:0-14962 GCA_032357055.1 Geukensia granosissima
TTTGTGTTATCGCATATTATGCAGTCCCATGCTATTGCGCTGTTGTTTGTAAGTTCCTCGTATGTTTTGGAATGGACTGACTGGCATGTAATGTGATACCATTGGTTACAAGTATCATACATAATGGCTTTATCATCCCAAGTAACCGGCAGGTCACATGTGCCACAGCTGTAAGTTGTTGAATTTGGTCCTGGGTTTAACTGAATATCATTTGCGGTTGAGATTAGCAGAAGTATTAGGTATAATGAGCAATTACTGAGCTTTTTTTAATGAGGCTTATCCTGACTGAGTGTCTGATCTCCTTACTTTTTGTTTCCTTTTGTCTTTTCCACCTCTTGTTCGAAAGTAGAATTGGCTGGTTTTTATCGGGTCGTGTCCTGCTGTTTGGTTGAGGAGACAGATACGGTTGTTTAGGTCTGATATTTGTTCAGTAAGGATTTTGTCTTCTTCTTTATATTTTTGCAAGTCCTTTGGCTTAATTTGGTTTTCCCTCAATGTTTGATCTTCCACTTTTGGATTGAAAGTATTGGTAGGTCAACTATTTTTAATATGACGTCTGCTCCAAACTGCTCAAGATAATTAATAATACTTTGGTAGTCTCTGATGATGTTGTTAACCGTTGTATTATCTTTATTTCTGATGCATATTTCTTTGCCGCTCTTGCATGTTATATCACAAGTGCCTGACCAAAGGTAGATTAAAATTTTCCATTTCTTATGTTCGGACCTTCTCTCGCAATTCTTATAATAAGAATTACATTTAATTCTGACACATGACCCGAAAAAAATTTTGATATATTGTAACAGTATGTCTACTGTCTTGTATTTGTCATTATGGGTCCCCCTTTCCAGGATTGTTTGGGCAGGACAGGAAGCCAGAGTTACCTGCCCTTGCCCAATGGTCAAAATACTACTGTTGTATTTTTGCAAGTGCCAGAATAATTATTTTTTTTATCCAAATAACTCAAAAATGGAGTTGGCAATGTATCTGACTATAAACTTCTGAAAAACAACAAAGAAACTAAAATAAAACCTTAAATCATGACGTTTTATTCGAAATATCACATTGCTCCCCCTTTATTGAACACATTCAAAAAACCAATCAACAACACATTTCCCTGAATAAATATTTTATTACCCAATAATTTTTTTATTTCATAACTATGTTAACATACCTTATAACTCTCATATATTAAAAAATGAGCATGCCTTACCGGGCATTATAGGTGTGTAAATAACCCAAACAAAAAGCCAGCACTTCCCCCCATTTTTCAACCACAAATCATGAAAAAGTGAAAATTTCCTTAAAAACAGTTCTTTTTTTATATAATCAACCATTGATTCATAATAATTTAGAGTTTTTATTAACAATACTTATCTAAGTTCCCATTTTGTTAAAAATGATTGGGAAATAGGCAAAGTAACTAAAGCTAGGGCTAAGTTACTAAGTGTCACAAAGAATCTGGGAAGTAATCTTTCACACACAGAAAATGGTGCTAACATTAGTGCTACAGTATTGAAAATCCTTTAATCCTAGCTTAGTAACCAACTACATATAAACCCATAACATTTCTGCAAAGAAGATATCGTTTTAGTTTCTCTTGAAAACCGTGGCATTACAAAAAAACAAGCTTGACTTTACCAAGTAAACCATGCCGGTTCAGTTCATTATCTTAAAAAGAAATATATCTGAAAGTGTTTCTCTTGTTGATGGTCATCATCATTGAAAGTAACCTTATGAAATGATTGTTTCATGGCGTATCTGAAATTTCAAGGGCATCTGTATTTTTTTTCTTGAAGTCAATGATTGGAGAACTGAAACAAGTGATTCAGAATTTTAAGTTATTTAGTTCCAAAAGCTGTTATATAATTTTTTTACACAACATAACCTAAAAGTAGACAGGGGGAAATAAAAAAGGCAAAGCTTGCCATTTTAGTTAAATACATGTAAATACAAAAGTAACACTTGTATATAGGTATATATGATTGAAGATTTTGCATCTGACATGTTGTACTGATTATACCGAAAAACTAGAGGTCTAGATACTTAGAATCACCAAACTGGTCACCTTTGCAAAAAAGTTATACGGTCTAACCATAATGATTTATTATAAATTCTAAAGGTAGTCAATTGTCTTTCAACAAATCATGGGCATTGCAAAGAAACAATTATTATGCCCAATTTCACTGAATTCTTGTTAGTATGCAGTTTTAGAGGAGAATAACTTCAAAATAATCAACAAAGGTCTAAAAGGGCCAGGTGAGCTGAAAACATTAATATATTCTGAGTGGTTCAAGTAGCACTCCATGTTAGAATCTTGAAATAGGTGATTCTAATGCAAATTCGTGCGTGTTCATTGAAATTTAGGAATTTGATTTGTCTGTCAACTACTTTAAACACATATTTTATTGCTTGTAAAAATGGTAATAAGGGTCAAAGCTATCTTGAATTGTGTGTACAATTGGAGGTGAATTATTTTTGAAACAGCAACAAATGATTCTACTTGCAGTACCTTATTTGACATTTCACTAAAAAGAAATTAGAATTGTGCATATAAAAATAAATGCATATCTATATTTTCATATACACCCATGGAACAACTTTATATAGAAAATTTAATTTACATGTAAGTAAAACTTTTTCCAGTGTTCATATATTTCAGATTTACAAAATTCTTGTATGGAGTGCTACTTAATGACTTTTTTTGCAGTAGTTATTTACACACAATGTATCTGATGGAACATTTTTCAATGACTTTCTTTTCACAATTTTCAGAACCTAACAAGTGCTCAGTAATAGAACTTGCATATCTACCATTAATATTATTGTCTGTCAAAATGGCCCTAACACCGTTTATGTCTCTAGAATTAGTTTCAAATGAGCCAAGTTAATACCTCTTCTAGCTTACTTGAAGCAAACAGCTGCATTTATGATTTTCCTATTTATTAAGGGTTTTAAAGACTGTATACAGCAGCTGAAGTCAACATGAGTTAGTCCTCCTTTTTGCAATATGGCTGCAGTTTTTGAAAGAAGAGCTGCCTTAAGGATAAAACATCATCTTTTGCATTATGTGATTCATAATCAATATCAATCAGTGTCTTTACAAGTGTCTGTTGTTTTTAGTTACTAACTTGATCTTTTAGAGACCACTCTTTTTGCTAGCGTCAGAGTGTCAATAAAACCTTTTATAGAGGCTTAAAAAGTGGAGTACAAATTAAATTGAGTCTATTTTCTAGTATCATTAAGTCAAATGTTGGATATTATGCCCTACACGAATCAGGTTTTCTTCTTGTTTGATGAAGTCCAAAAAATCCAGTAATGCTTGTTGTATACTACATGCTTGTACTTCTTTCCCATGTAAATACATCTTATTTGTTGCATGTTAAAAAGATATACCAGTTATTATGCTTTATTACATACTTTTGGAAAAGGTTTGTTCCACTTACTGCTGTAAATTGAGTTATGTCACTATTTCTGGTATGACTTGTTGTTTCCAAATCAAAAACAATATATTTTTCAAACTTATCTATATTTAGTTGAGATGGAATTTCCTGAATGTCACAGAAGGGTCGTTCACTTCAATTTACTTTTCATAAGTTGTTCCCTCCTCAACACTCCAACTACGTTGTGACTTCTTTTTTTCTTCGTTTTTTTCAATTCTTTTCTTATTTCAATCACGTGAATTGTGGGTTTTCCTTTGTCTCTCGAGTTTTTTATTTATTCTTTCCCTAACTTCAGTGGTATATTGGCATGTAGATAATGCAGATGCTTCATTTACCTGAAAATATTATTTCTGAATAAATAATTTATTTGAAATAAAAAATGCTTGTGTTAGCAATGTTGTTCATTTGTAAGATGTAAATAATGAATAACCAGTATAAATTGGCAATGAGTTACAAATCAAATCTGACTCTATTTTAATTTTTATTGTCAATTCCTTGAGAGTGTAGAAATCTTGTAATATAACAACAAGTCCAAAATTGGCTCCCCCTTTTTTTCTTTCCACCGCAATGTCGGCCATATTTGTGAGTTGTTCAATTTTTTTTTGCAGATATTAATAGTTCTAAATGAAAAGATCATTCAAATTAAATTTGAAAAAAACCACCACCTTTTTTTTCCGTCAACATGGTGGCCATATTTGTTGAGTCGCCCCATATTACACCGCTTTCAAGTCCAAACTCTTATATAAAGTAAACATGTACTCACCATTGACAACCATGTATAACCCTCGTTTTTCTGTAAAACTGCTGCTGATACCCTGTTGTTAAAGGATGATGATGCGCAATAAAATCTAACATTGAAATGAAAAAATCTATTTAAAAAGCAGTAAAAATAGATGTTCAGAACTACAAAATACATGTATAATACATATTGTTTCCATGTTGTTTTCAATCAAATAACAATATTTATACACTCAAGAGAATTAAAAATAATATATGTACTGTACATATTTGCTGTAGGCTTGAGGCTTAATTGTTTAATATCAATTTTTAACTCTCTTGCCATATGCTTCAGTCAGTAATGTTAAATATTGCTTTTAACTCCCTCAAGTGTAGAAATCTTCAAATTTCATGCGATATTGATGTGTGATAATTTTTTTTATCCCAAATTTAAACATTATTTCATTACAATTCAAATTCTCTTGCAAATAATGTTGTTTATATTACAGTGTATAGTATCTTTTTATAATTATCTGGAAAAGAGCAAGAAAACTAGTTTGAGAGGTATTCCAAATAATTTTTAGATAGGAGCATCCAGGAGCAACAGCCACAATAAGTCAAAAATTAACTGCACATGTTCAGAGTAGATTTTTGTAGATGGTTAGAAAAGCTCCCATGATGGCCTTTTTGGTAAGGTGAGCTAACAGTAGCATTTGGTTCCATTACTTGGATAAGAACTATTTTTCGTGGGCTCTTATTTTTATGGATTTTGTGGATCACCAAAACCTCAAAATTAAATATCTAATAAATCAATAATTTACTTCATTTTTCATGTATTAAATCACAAACAATTTTTGTCACCATGAAAATGAAAACCACAAAAAACATCAGGTGATAATAAATATAAAAGTACATGTACTTCCACAGTATTTACCTTGATTTTGTACATTTGCTTCCAACAATTTGGTTAAAATTTTCATTGCTTTATGTAGATCCCATATTCTGCAAACTTTCGGCCTTGTTACTGTATTATTGGATGAGTTTTTTTATTTCACAGATCAAGGCTTCATTGGATTAGCATTTTCCACCAGGCAAACTCTTGTATCTTAAAAAAGAAACAGCTGATTATCAGATGCAATAATTATAGATTATTACATTGCATTTTCCATATTGGCCTGCATATCAGCCCGACATCTATATCAATCCCAAAAGCTCTGCTTAAGGGCTGATATGGGTCTTGGGTTGATGCAAGGGACGATATGAAACAATGAAATGTCATAATCTTTTTATTACATGTTTCAATCATTAAAAATAAATCTGATGACTATTTCGAATCATATTTCAAATACTTCTTTATTTTAAACCAAATTGTGTGGTTTAAAATTAAAACTTTATTATCTGCACTCTCTGTGTTACCATTGACGACGGGCTGAGTGATATCAATGACATTGCCAGTGATCGGCCAGGGCTGATATAGGCTTGTTTCTTTCAGTTTGATTAAAGGGGCACAAATGTCCGTATAACTTCTAAACATGAATTATTCTTGTCAAAAATAAAATTGCCACCTGACACTTGAGAATTAAACAGCATAAAATTAGAGGGTGCAAGAATTTTACAAACTACATTACAATGTTTTATCATCAGATTTAATTCAAAGATGATAAAAACATGCAAATATAAAAATAAAAGTAATGTTTCTTTGAAAGTTGCGAGTTCATTGATAATATTAGAAAAAGAACAAATATGGCATATGCACTACCTACACATGATGACATAAACATTATTATTAAGTACACGATCATGACTTCTAAATCTTGACACATTAAATAAAAATTTTATCAATTATCTGAAAATACGACATATTTTTATGTCTTTTCTTTCTTAATACTTTTTGAATTGACACCGTTTTGGACATCTTGTCAAGAATATTTTAATTAATAATAATAATAATAAAATTCCTACCTAAAATTAACAGGGTCATCTTTGAATGTACACCATTCTACATCTGTACAAAGGAAGTGATCTCCAGAAATGTTTGGAACTATCCTATTCAAAGCTCTCTCTATATCTTCTGCTGAATCTTCATTACCTTTGACAGCATACATGAAGCATCTATCTAGATAAGGGATGACATCCGGATGTTTTATATGTCTGTGATCATTCAGTTTCCTGGTAAATTCTTTTTTCAAGTGATTTTGGTCATTCTTTTTTTTCCAAGTCTTTAAAGTGGTTTTTGAGTCTAGCTGTGGTTGTGAAGTCATTGTCAGCATACAGGACCTGGATTTCACACCCGGAATCTTTCAACTTGTGTGCCATTTCAACAGCCATATCAGGCTCCATACCTTTGCTGATGCCTTTCCAGTTGCGAAAACAGTCATGATCTGGGACAGTTTCCTTTCTATCTCTCAAGGTATTCACAAACTTTACAACTTCTATTTTATATGCATACTCCAGTACCTTCCCTGTCTTTACCCCAATCATACTTGCATGTCCTTTATTTGAAAAAAAAAATATAAATAAATTAATTAAACTTTTTTCAGAAGGTCGTCCATCAATTGGCATGGTAAGAAAAGGATTATTCAATCTGACATTAAAAAACTATACTAGTATCTAGATTGTGAGTTTGTTTTACAAAACTGGAGGCTCTTGAAAGCATGAATCGCTCACCTGGTATTACCTTAAGAACTTTGTATGAATTTTCCTTTCGGTCCAGAGTTCAATTATGTTCAGCTGTGGCAGACATCTTGTTTTTCTGATTTGGCTTTTTGTAGATGTCAAATCATTGATATGCAAATTCAATCTGATTGGCACAGTGGTTTCAGAAAAAAAGAACTTTGTATGAATTTCCCATTGAGTTCAATCTTAAATTATGTTCGATTGTGGTGGCCATGTTGTTTTTCCAACAGGTGAAGGACAACAAGGGACGCCAAGTGATGGTATAAGCTCACATCATGGCTTACAGCCAGGTGAGCAAAAAAGTAGTAAGCTTCCCCAAAACTTTGCCTCGGATGCTCATGCTTTATTGGGTACATTTAAAAAAGTTGATTGAGATTTTTGTGTCATGAGTATTTACACCATATTCCCTTTTTTCTATAAAGTTACCACGTTTGATTTCAAATCATCAAGGCATAAAGAATTAATGGGCTACAGCCTAGACATGAATCTGCACCTGTAGACAAGCAGACAGACAGACAAAGTGATTCCTATATATGTGCGAACTTTGTTTTGGGGGGTATTAAAACTTAAATATATCTACTATACCTGTGTAACTGTCATACTGCCAACCAGTGCCACGTTTTTGCCATCCTCTATCAAAACTAGCCTTTAACTATAAAAATGAAAGAAAATGTACTTACATGTACAGATGTATATGTATCTACATCAAACTAATGAAATAAAAAAAGTTAAGAAATTCCTTCTATATCTACATTGTTAAAAATTAAGCATTTCTAATATGTTGGTGCTATTGGGTTGCATGTCCATAGTTGCCAAGAGTTAACCGAGGGGAGGGGGGGGCTATTTTTTTGGTCAATTTGTAACCCCATGGTAGACTAATATTCTAAAATATACACTCCGTCGTAGAACTCTTATCTTAATATAAAAAAGCTAGAATAATAATGGAAAGCATGCAATATCTATAATGTGTATATATAAGTGAAATATTACATCAATAAATTAAAATTTAAAAAAATGTGACAATGTGACACAGATGCCCCTGCGCCCAGTAAACAGGACGTTGACGTGCGGCATTACCCCATCATAGACTTGATTTCATATACTCCTATTTAGACAATTGTTAAATAACACACCCCATTGTAGGCAAAATCTGAAAAAATCAACCCCATTTGTAAGAACCCCTCCACTACCTTATTCCCGGTCAATTTTTCTGGGGTGGGGTAACAATTCCATGGTAGGAAGAGGTCTTTGTTTTTATGTGAGGGGAGTCAATGGGCGAAATGTAATGTCAGTAAGTTATAGTAAAAAAGGGGGTTAAAATAAAAGATGACATGGTTTTGGGTAGTTATATATATAAACATATATAAACTGCTGGTAGAGTAAACATCTTATTTTGTAGTCTGTTACAAATGAGATGAAATAAAGAATAATAATTTTACCTTTCCATTGCTCAATTCTTTTTCTTCTTCCTGCACAGCTTTACATGATTTTGTCGCCACTTCTTGTATTTTCATTCCTATTTCATTCTTTTCCGTTTTTGTGGTCGATGAATGGACTGGAGACAAGAAGTTGTTCACATGCGTAGCACCCATTCCTGCATGTATAATAGCTAAATATATAATGTAATCTCTTATCATTCATTTGTCATACCTAAAAACTTACTTTGTGTTTTTGAATAATAATTTCTTTTTTTGCCTCAAGCAGACAAGACCACTAAAAAAGTTTGAATTTTCCAAAAAGCCATTTTATTTAGTAAGGTTTACAGACAGTAAGACCCTGTATATACATACAAATTTTTAATTTTCTTTATCAAAAGCATGTGGACCATCATATCACCAACCCAATTAGGATCTGTATTTAGTTTGAATTCTTTTCTAGACCACAGGGGTAGACTTATTTAATTTCTCAAGCCTGCCTGAAAAATGTCTAGCCCTGCTTTTGTTTTGCAAATCAAACAAGTTTTGATGATAAGTGAAACATTTTAATGCTATCATTCATTCTTCTTGTATAATTGTAAATTACTGCTCGCTTTAATATGTACTACTGTAACACAAAGTTTATCATCAGAGATTTTGATAGATGGGCACTATAAGAATATTCTGAGACACTAGCACAAAAAGTCGTAAGTGTAATTTCTGTCGTAAGTTATGACGTCACAATAAGTTTTCCTTTGAAGTTTTTACACTTACGATCAATCTTTGACTTAAGATTTTTTGTGAAAACAATGGCAGAATATTTTTGCGGTCGTATAAAAATTGCAAAATTTGTACGAAATTGAGAAATATGTATTTTTAAACACTATAAAAATTATTTTAGGTAGGTCATAGACCCCTTTGATCATTTATTCGGACATGCCCTGTTATATACGTCGGGGTGCAGACGATTAAACAATTAAATTTGACGTCACCAGATTGTTTCGTCCTGATTATCCACCCGGAAGTTGCAAATACGCAAGTTCTTATAACAGAAACGCAGCTACATTAAATGGGTCTATTAATAGATAGCAAGACATTATTCTTAAACATTTTATTCCATAATATATGAACAAAGATTAACAAACAGTTGCACCATGTTTTACAAATCAACAATACTGATGAAGCATCCAAACTGTCACGGACAGCCAACTAAAATCTAATGTATATTTTAACGTGAAACCTCACAATAACGACCATATTGAGAATATATTCATTTAATATAACAATCACGTGGAAATAAAACAATTTTTCATATCTACTGATTAAAATGTAGGAATAACAAAAAATTAATGAAAAAGAAACCCGTTATTAGTGCTAGAACAGAAAGTCAAAATTGAAATTTATTCTTCATATTTGACCATTAGTTTAGAATATTTTCAATGTATATGACCAAATATTGTACATGCAACATGATTACATATATTAAAGTCTAAGCAGTTTTACTCACAGATCACCAACAAAATATTCTACTGAGAAAAATTATCAAATGTTCACAGTTAAACATGCCAATCATTTTGCTAAATGGATACTCATACACGGCAGTTCCACAACATAACACGTGTCTATTCATTCTACTTGCTCATTCTAAACAAAACTAGAACATCATATAAATATTTTTATTCATATCTTGTTTTTATGATGTTCCACTTCTATTTTAAAATTTTAACTTCACAATCAAATATTTTTTTGTAACAACCAATAGTATACATCTCACATATAAACAAAAACAAACAGCTATCTTAACAATATACAAAAAAACAGACACGTTCAACAACCAACATATTAACACAATATTAATTAGGAAATAATGTTTTCTCATGGTATACTGATAATCAATTTTCAAGCTTCATTCTCAGAATCCTTGAAAAGATCCACTGTATGACACCAATATACAGTTATTGCGAGATGTAAATGGTCCTCGAAAGTTGTTAAAATACATTTAGGCTTTTTTGCCTGAAATGATCAGCAAGTCATCTGAATACATTCGTAAACATATAGCACATCTACCTATGAAACATCAAACATTACCGTGGATTTAATCACCATATTTATAACATTAAACTCGTCCAGCGAGTCTTGGCAATAATTGTCTACAACAAAAACAATTACCATGTTGGCATATTGATGTGCCATTTTACACAGTGGTAATTCATTACTTATATGTTTGGCTGCATCATAAAAATGAATATCACAAATATTTAAAACTTACATGAAATGCATATTCAACTATTCACATTGATAAATAGTAAAATTCGAATTATTAGAGCCAGCAAGACCTTATGATATACCTCACCCTGTTGTTATATCAATATGGCACACCTACACATGCAAGCCAACACTAAATGAAACTAATTTGAGAATTTGTTGCATGACTGATTGAATGCCTATCACATACCTTTGTTCAAGTCTAGGGCAACATTTATATATTTAAAGAAAATCAATTATCCTGTCCAGTAGCACACTCTTATTACATGTAGTTCCCTTAAGCTTATTGAGCATCATGGATATATTTAAGAGTTGCATATTAGGGAAGAGTTTAGAAATGTTTAATTATACATAAAGATAAAAGTTTTATAAAACATAAATATTGTTGGCTTGATTTTTTATATTTTAGTAACTACCTTCCAACATTTCTCCTTGGATATATTTAAGAAAATCGTCAAATGTACAAGTGTCTGGTGCGCGTGGTCTGGTGATTAATAGATATATAACAACATTGTTGTTTGACTTTTTATGCATCAAGAACTATTGATTTGACACCTACGAGACATTACCCTACCTTACGAGGATTATTTACATGTAATTGATTATTGAAGCACGACGTATTATCGTGATTGAGCTCTACTTTATTTTTGTTTGAGGTTTTAATCTTACATAATAAATGACGACCACCAGAACACTTACACTAAGTTGAATTAAATGAATGACATTTATATAAGTATTTTTGATGATTTTGTTTTGAAACATGATTTTATTATGACATTTAATGTCAAATTTACTGATCCACAAAACAAATGCGCCATAAGTATATTCCCAATAAAAGATACACTGTGTGCAATATCAGTACTTTGGGTACAGAACTAAAAAACTTTCTGTCCAACTCTTATATATGAAAATATACCATACAAACTGTGTATTAATAAAATACATCAGTCAATTAATTTCCTGCTTAGTACTGCTTGATCAATCAAAACAAACCACATTCTTCTGAAGGCCAGTATAGGAACAGATTATGTAATACAATGCAGACGTCTTTCTTCTAAATGGCTTCCCTGAGAACTGGCTTACTGGCAAAACGCCAAACCCGTGCAAAACAATGTTATTGATGTTTGTTATTGACAAGAGAAACGTTTTTAATGCGCTCTTCTTTAACAACAAATGCAATACCGTCAGCATACCAGAATTTAATACAATATCAATTCTTCAAATAGCACTATTCCAAGGTTAACATTATCTTTTCCATTTCCGCTTTAAATTTTATGGTATAAAATCATACTCTGAACGTCCGGGTTTATGTTTGGGGCTTTTAGCTAACAATGAAGAGCTATGGTCACTATGGTCAAAAACTTTCTCATGTTTCTTCCGTTCTTTCTCCGACACCCTTTTCTTGTCATCCGATTCTTGTCCGTGATCTGAACATTTTTTCACCTTGTCTGTTTGTCTTTTCTTTCCGGTTCCTGATAGGACGAGATGAACAGCAGTTGCTGGTAGAAGCCAACAACTGGAATCCATGATAGATTGCAAACGGTCGTAATAAAAACTATACTCTGATGATGTCTGTAATGTCTCTTTAGCATCCTCTATTATCATATGTCTGATTTCTTTGTCTTTTTTAATATCACTAGTTTTAATATGAATAAAGTCTGAAATATCTTTTAGTAAAACAACACACGATCTGAAAGAATAAAAAACATTTATTAATTACAACAGTGAACAGACAGTGTACAAATAAAGACGATTTCATCATCATGGTCAAATAAAGCTTTAAACAACTTAGAAAAGCCAAGACAATCAATGTAGCTGTAGCCATTCGAACTTGTTCCATGTAATGTATACCAAGAGAAATAATTCCTGATCATTCGTAGCAACTATTCACGAAAATCAAAACGAATGAAACATGAAAGAACAGTAAATTCAAATAAAAAATGTATTAAAATAGGGTTATATATTGAAAAAAATTTACGTGAGCAAATGCCCCCCTTAAAAGATAGAATCTAAAATGTGAAAAAATGCAGGATTCATAGTTACTTCCAAGCCCCTCATAAAATTAAATTATTTTCCTTGCGGCTTTTAAGTTTTATCTTTGTTTTTTATTGACGTTTTCTCTATTAACAACTTTACATTCAAAATAGAAAATTATAAAGGAAAAGGATGAATAGATTATATTTAAGTGTTAAAATATCAAACAAATACAAAATCACCAAATCCAACAGAGTTCTATCAGTAGGACAGACCAGTGTAGAAATACCAGACAAATACGAAATCACCAAATCCAGAAGGACAGACCAGTGTAGAAATACCTGACAAATACGAAATCACCAAATCCAGGAACACAGACCAGTGTAGAAATACCAGACAAATACGAAATCACCAGATCCAGGAGGACAGACAATTGTAGAAATACCAGACAAATAAGAAATCACCAAATCCAGGAGGACAGAGCAGTGTAGAAATACCAGACAAATACAGTATTGTAACAGACAGACACCATTCCCCTCCGACTTGGTTAAGGGAAATTATATAATCTATTCACTACTTTCTCGAGAAGAGATCTGGATTTTGGATTTGCATCAAATAAAACTTAGGCAAAAATGTTCATTATGAAAGACAATTACGTATGTGGTATAAGTAAAAACCTGCAATTTAGATTTTAATCAACTACACAGCCCTCTGATAACAACAGAGCAGCTGATGAACACCTATCATTTTTATGCCCCTGCCTTAAGTTTTACCTCCGTCTGTACGAACGTAAATTTTCATCAAATATTTCTCGGCTTGTGATATTGTATTGATTTGAAAGTACAAAGTTACCAATGTTTAATAAATATGGAGAATTTAGGTATGCTACATTTCAAGGAAGAACGTCTTATCGGTAGCATAAGAATAAAAACATAGGAAGTCCAGGATCCAAAAAAAAAAAAAAAAAAAAAAATCACTCAAATCCAACCAAATCGAAATGAGAAGCCATATCCTACGGCAGGTACAACTACAAACTGCAATACAATATCTGGCATGAAGAATAATCAGGTGGAGTTGACGTGTCTCCCATTAATAACTACGTCATATGTTTTCATTTGTTGGCCAAAAAGGCGGCTTCTGTGTTACATGGACACATTTTTCTATGTAAGATTTGAAATAAAGACGTAGTGTCCAAATCTAGAGCAAAAACAAAAAAAAATCAAATAAAAGAAAATGTTAATGTTTAAATGTTTATAGGATCATTAACGTCCTCCTGTTGTCAAATCATGAGAACAGGTTGTAAAAATAGAATTATGTAATCAAATTATTCTTATTTAGGACTGGCATAAATAATTGTGCAGAAAATGATTAATCACATATATGATATTTTCTGAGGCTAAGAGCATACCTGTTTGCACTCAAATGTAGCACTTGTTTATTGACCGGCAAAAATATTACATTGGTGTAAACCCATAAAGATCGTTGATGATTAGACGTGTGATCCGTATAATATACTACATGGACCTTAACGCACCACTCCAGACATCTTTATTTGAAATCCCAAATAAAAAAAGGATCATGATATTTATGCACTGCCTCAAGAAAAAAAAACATCGACCAAATCGTACTGCTGTAGATCATTGAAACGAAAATACCAAAATTAAGGTCATGAAAAGGCAAATTAACGAAAGATCCCAACAAGAATGCACGCAATCTTCATAGACATTAAATTGAGATCTAACTGTAACGATTATCGATTGCTTCAAAATACCATAGACATTTTGTAATTAAGTAGTTGGCAAAATTTCCATATATTTGCACTTTTACCATAATTAATATGATTAAGCAGAATTGAACTTCTTTCTATTCATCAAGTTAATCATTTTATTTATAATGAATAATTCTAAACATCCTGGCACTTGTAAGCGTCTTGGTCATTTCCAGAATGGAATGAAAATTAATGAAAGATTATTCCAATCGATTTATCAATAGGCTTTTGTTACGAGGTATGACCACCTCATGAGAATCAATTCCAAAATGTTGAAATACGTGTAAATGCCGTTCTTAAGCAGTCATATCACAAAAAGACGGAGCTTAACGTTCAAGATCTCAGGCCGATAGCTACTTAAAATAGAACAAAAGATTTGGAGCTCTCTATTATACGAGGCGAAAAAGGTCAACAATTGTTTATATTAGTTGCAAGTTTTCAAAAGTTATTTTCAAGCTTTTAACATGTTTAAAGAAAGACTTTTATGTAGCATTTAGCATGATCTTTTTCAAAAGCAATGTAGACAATTGTAAATCACCGAATATATCAACATTTTCTTCACAAAGCCGTTTACAAGGTTCTTACGGTGGGTCTCTTTAGTTTGGGATCTCCAAAAATCAGGATCATCAATTTCTTTGAAAAAAATTCTAATAATTTTTAACATGTCAATTAATACATGTGCGAAATTTGGGCTCTGTTCTTTA
>JAULBM010299297.1:0-25477 GCA_032357055.1 Geukensia granosissima
TTGTGTGATTATAGCCATGACATGTACAAATCTTTGTATATATGGTCTTTGCCTAGTTAAAGTTAAGGTAAAAGAGCCAGACGAATTTAAAGATTCTCGATTTTAGTTGAAAATGTTAAAGAAATGAATTAGTGTTTTTTCTCCTTATTGTACTGCATAATTCATCAGAGGTTTAACAAGTAAATATTTTCAAAAACTAACACATAATTACCAAAAAATAAATGCCAAAAAGTTCTTATTACATCTGAAAATAGCTCCAGATTTTTTCTTAAAAGATAATGATTAATAACAAAGAAAAAGAGATGTGATTAAGGATCAATTAATTATCACTTGAAAAACAAATAACTTTTTGAAGAAATATTAAAGACATATATAGTTTTAACTTTTTTTACAACCAGCTGTGAAGTATGTTAGGTTCACAGTTAATTGAACACCTTACATTGAACTCTGATCTTAACATGACAACCGAGATCAGCCCTGGGGGTCAAATTCATCAACTGATTTTGTTTTTACTGTTATAGTACCTTGTGATACCAAGCACAATTATGTAAATAACAAACAAGACAGGTTATAAGTTGTAATTGACCATAACAGTGACAGTAGTATTTCTTTAAATGAAACAAATGGCACAAACTGGCAAATATAATAAATTTATCAGTAATTTGCAGCAAATGCCTTTGATCTGCACTGACTGTTAATTCCTGTACAGGATAAAGTCACCTTGTCAAGCATTTACGTTGCGTACTTTGTCTTCATGTGCATCTTTTCATGAATGAAATAGATCCGACGTCATTCATGAAACTGACTAGGATTTGTTTTCTTACATTAAAATGAAGTAGATAGTGTGGGCTTACTGAATATTTTCCATGATAAAGTCAGTACAAGATACAAAATGTCCTATATTCTATATATTTCTATATACATGATGCTGATATCGCCAAAGCATCTTTAGTATCATCCCTTTTCTGGACCAAGTGTGAAACCGATGTAAGCAAACAGAGTTTATTGGTAAATAGAGTAAAAGTTTGCAATTTAGATTTTGGGTGTAAGAAAATTCAGTCATGAACTTGTACATGATATTGTTAAAATTATTGTTTTTAGAGTAAAAAAATCAAACTTACCTAATTAACTTACAAAAATGATTGATTTATTTTATAGAAATTAAAAACTTGTCAGCAATGATATACAAACTGTAAGATTAACTAGTATAAGGATTGATTGAATGTTAGTTGCTTAAGGTCCAGCAGCAAATATGTCATGGACATATCGGGGGAGAACAATTTCAACAATCAAAAATAAATAACAATAAATAAGAGTACACAAATATTACTATTGGGAACATCAATGCTATAAAAAAGAAATATCAATCAGGACTGAACAACATGAACATAACCAGGACCACAACAGAAAATAATGAACAAACTATAACAGACAAGATCTACTGGTATAAGGAGACATAACAATCAAGGACTCAACAGCACCATCATAATCTGGACCAAAACAGAAATAAAAATATGAACTAAAATTGGCATTAAGAGACAAAACAAACAAAGGCTGTGGAAACTACATTTGGTACAGATTATATCTGGTTAGATCTGAGGTATAAAGGAGACATACTAACCAAGACAAAACAACATCAGCATAACCAGGACCACAACAGAAAAGATTGTACAAACTATAAATGGTGAGATCATCTGGTATAAGGAGACAAAATACAAGTTTACCAATGTTACATAAATATGGTAAATTTTGATGCCCTATGTACATTTCAAGGAGTAACCTCTCATTAGAAGCATTGGAATCAAAACATAGGAAGTCCAAGATCCAAACATAGTACATAGTAAAAGTAATACTCAAATTGACAGAAGTTCGCTTCACACTATAAACATGACAAAATTTATATCTAGGCGACAAGGTGTTGTGATCACAGCCCTTGTATATCGTAAATAGAAGATGTTGTATTCCGTCACAACTCACCCTTAGCTTATAATCTGTCATTTTATGAAAAATATATATTGTTTGTTACTATTGTAATGAATTTCATTTTATGCCCTTTGGTTCCTTTGATCAAGATTTTTGTCTTAAAATTTGTTTTTATCATTTATCTTCATTAAAAGACAGTTTGTATTATAAAAAAATTAAAGTTTTTCGCAGAACATTGGAAGCCATATGTCAGAATTAACCAGCTACACTAAACATTTTAATGCAAAATTTTTTTTTAAGAACTTCAAAAATCAAGAAAGGCTAAATTTTGCAACATTCTAACATGGAGTGCAGTTACTTCAGCAATGGTAGAGGTTGCATGTCAAGCTATTTATGTATTATATGCCATCCTAACCATATTAAGGATTCCTGCTTTGTGTGTGTCGGGATAAACAAGTCCCTGATTTAATTACCGAGGTAAACAATTTAGGAATTTTGTCAACACTGACTGAACTGCTGGTAGCTGCACATACAATTGAATTCAAAACTAAAACAATACAACTCTAAATGGCCATCCATAAAATAGTAAAATGCTAAAAAAAGACACTTTCCTGACCAATTTCTTGGATTAAAACACAAAACATATGTGTATTGAAATAATTATTACTATGTATATTCAATAAAGCATTTCTCCAAGCCCTTTTTGACACTATACATAATTACAAGATGACACAAGACACTTTAATTTTTACCCAAGCAAGGCCATAATTCTGTTACAGGTATCTGACTACTATCGTAAATGTGCAATAACGACATTCTCCAACATGTATCAAACCAGAAAATACATGTTTCTGAGGAAACATGACATCTTGTTCCACAACCCTACTCAACTCATCAACTGACCAACACCAGACATGACACACAGTTTAATGCGTACTTGTGAAACCTCATGTCATGTTTTTTTTCAATGAGATTTATGGTCAGAGTACTGTGCTACAAGCTTTAAAGACTCATTTTTCACTGACTGTCATCATTTACATATTAATTAATAAACATTGTCATAAAATAAAAGTTATTTTTTTTACGGAACTGTGCTTTTAGGCTTGTAAACACAGGCTGACAGCTGCATGATATTTTGATGAAATGTTAAATGACTCTTACTAGAATAAAATATGTAATTTACTTGTTACCGTCATCATAATTCAATTATGCATCTATAAAATTAGCATTAATTAGAATAGGAAAATTAATATTTTGCATTATAAAAACAAAAAAAGACAATTGCCCTTGCCATCTTCGCCTAATTGATGCTACAAACATTACTGGTATTTTTATAATATACAGAAGTTTTCTTCAAATTGGAATTCTGTGTAAAATTAAAAAAAAAAATAATAATAAGTTTCATTTAGATCATTTCCCTATAATTCTGTTAATCAAAAGTATTTCAATTTTTGATATGCCTTTTGTGCAATCTGATATTAAAAAAAAATAATCATTAATATGAAGATACTAGAGGTCATAAGGCTTTCAACAAGGATGCAATCAGAATAATATATTATCCTATGACAATAAAAAATCTAAAAAACAGGCATAATACCATTATGTAAATTAATAAACTGTTCAACAACCCTCCAAATAACCCACCTCATTGTCTTACAAAAACATCTACCATATATGTATGGGGTATTTTTAAACGAATGAATAGACAAAGTTTAATGTTCGAAAACACTGAATTAATTGAAAATTACAAATAAACTTTCATTACTTCTCATAATTCCATCATTTAACATTAATATGGAAAAAATATTTAATTTGGTTCTATAATAATAAGGCTTTCCCCATTAAAAACTAGCTATTAAACAATTACGGAATTTTTGTTATCTATAATAAATACCCAAAGAATTCCTATTTGATCCTACCATAATTTTCTTGGTTTCCTCCCGTCAATTTACAGATCTCCCATAATCCAATAAAACTGATGAGAAAATCTATTTCCAACATCCGTACTGGTGTGACCAGGTATTGTTCTGACCAACGGTCAACTGCCTGGACACACTTTAGCATCTGTTACAAATGCTATACATAACCAAACAAAACCGACATTAAACAGTATTTTTAGGAATTAGAATAATCCCTTAACTTGAAAGTGACAACATTTAAAAGTGACTGCTAATTTTAATAGGAACATTTGCAGATGACTTTAAATATGGTTATATTTGCAATCTTTATTATAAAAATTATTTCACTCCTGAAGAAAAAAATTTAACAACTGAAAAAAAAATTGCAATATTTTTTTTCACAAATTCTACAGTCCACATCTTTAGGTTTTAATTGTGCTAAGTTCAATAACATTGGGGAGTATAAAAATAAAAGGACTGTGAGGCAGACAGTAACAAACATTTCTCCTGAACATTTTCTATCAAATATTAAGATAAAAATCTTGTAGAAAAATGAAAATGTATGTTGTATTCATTTATCAAATTATTGTGGTGTTACATGTAAACTGGTAGTTATTTAGAATTGCTGAGGATAATTTTTGTAAAACAGATTTTAACTGAAATGTAACTATAAAGATTTTAATTTCTATTTTTTTTTAATTTTCTTTTTTTCCAGAGAAAATACTATATTTTTCTTACACTTAACATTCTTAAAAATACACTTAACAATTCCATGACATCCTTTTTATTTTGAAAAGTGACATCCTAGTTTCCAGATCAATTAAAATTGAGATATCTTCAGTAATTCTTGCAATTTAACAGCAGATTACAAAAAAAAAAAACCCAAAATCATCTGAAATTTTAAATACAAACCCTCCTAAAATGACAATTATCTGCACAAAAGATAAAAATTATTCATGTACTTACGATATATGAAGGTGATAATTTTCACACATTTGTGTTTGCAATAATTATAAGTCCTCTTTTAATGGTTACCAAATATGGAATGATTATAATGACAGTAAAACCAAAATCAATAATTCTAATGATGTCCAAAGGGACATAATAATAGATTTTTAAATTTTACAAATTATATAACTAATTGCATTTAAAACTACAAATGTTAAATTTTCTCATTTTTCATTCTTACAAATCAAATAATTAACAAAGAAATTGATTTGTTTAATGTGTTAGCCTATTCTTTCATCTTTCCTGATAAGATATTATCTTAAAATTATTAAAGGTGGTCTTACAAGATTCTCTCCCCTTGAAGAACAGTTACTTTTGTCATTAGGCTATGAAACCATAGATTTGTATCTTATTTGTTTCTTAAAACTTTTTACCCTTTTATGTTAGTGGACTATAACTGCAGGAAATTCCATTAAAATTCTTTGATTGTGATCTAAAGTGTTAGGTGAACAATAGAATTCACAAATTTGAAAGCTGTATTGGTGAATTTAACAAACTTTTATGTTGTAGTTCGACACCCTGAGGTGTGGTAAAAACATGGTTTCAATCCCCTACCCAATTGTAATAGACCTTTAATTTACTTCTAATAAAGTTTCTGTACTTTTTTATGCTGAATTAGATACTTATAATCAAAAATTTTATCCTTCAAAGGAAATATTCATAAATGAATCGACTTGAGTTTAGGGCAGTGAGAGCAAAAATCTTTCTTTTATTCCTAACTTCTTGACAGTTGTTAGGAGGTGAATCGTTGTAAGAAGACAATTCTTTGTTATATTTTTAACACATGTCACATTAGACAACTGAACCAAATATAAAATACATTTTCTGAAATAAGTCATGTGATATGGACATTTTGGCCTGCAAAGAAGGACCGTTGGTTGAACTGTTGTTTAATTAAATAATATTTAAAGAATCATGTTGTGGGTCTAAATCCAATTTGTTTTCCTCCCCAATCATTTAATCTTAAAAAAGAAACTTAAAAAAATAATTCTCTTATTATATATAACAGGGAGGTATGTTATATATATGTCCCTGTATATATTTTTGATGTATATGTTGATAATTTGAGAGGTCTGGTTTTTACAATCAGTTCAAATAAACCATCTGCACATCTGGCTGCAAAAGAACAGGTGAAGTAGTGAACAATTGACATTTTTGATAAAAAAAGGTGTTCATCTATTATGCCTAAAACAGATTTTGCAGAACAGTTTGTGTGAAGCAGTGCCATTCGGTTGTAGACATACTGAACAATCTAACAAAAAAAACCATGCACGCACGCACAATGTAATCCAAAAGGAGGTGGTCTTGTATATGATTTCTGGTTAAAATCTAAGAAATATCAGGTTGCCTGATATTTAAATTAGTAAAATGGCAAATGTCAAGCAGTGGCATAGGTAAGAACACATTTTTTTAGAAAATTTTAAATAATAAATACTTTTACAGACAATATTGTTCAGCTTAGATGTAAAAAACACTGTTTACTTAAATCAATTTCTGAAAATTTGTAAAATAAAAAGATGAATGCAATGCTTTTGCACTTTTGTCATTTAGATCAATGTTTTATCAATAATCCTTGTAACTTTCATGAAACCTTCATTTATTAGAGGTAATTTTTCACTTCAGAGGAACATTCAAATAAACAGATTGAAATGAAATTTGCCATAATTGGTTTAATCAATTTTGATTCAAATGAACATCAGAAATGTATAACAGTTCTTGTAATATTCATGAAACCTGCTATTTTTAAGATTATACCTTTTCTTTGGATGGTGATTTTTTTCACAGCAAATGGAACATTAAAAAAACCAGATCCTTTAAGAACTTTGCACTTACTGGCTTTAATCAATTTTGATTAAAATGAACCTAATGATTATTTATTTATTAGTAAACCAGAATACAGTAACAGACTGGATCACCACAGGACACAAAGCAAATTTTCATTACATCTATTCACAAGCAGGATCCAGTCAGCCTTCCCTACTGTTACAGAGCCAAAAACTTGCTTCGTCAAATTAAAGCACTTCAGAGTGGAAATTGTGTACCAGACAAGTGATCCTGCTAATTAATACTGCTATACAATGTGTTTATCTTAGCACCGAACCCTGTTATTATCATTGACACAACCATGATGGAAAACTTCACTATTGATAGCAAAACAGCTCATTATCTCCATCCAATTATACAGTTTATGCAAAATTTCATAACATTTTCCCAATGCCATTTCTCAAATTCTCAAATGACTTTCACATCCTTGTAATACATGCACTTTTGTGCAACGAATTATTGTAAGATGCAGTGATCGTGACTAAAAATTAACAAGAAAACTTTATTTTTTGCACTGTTATGATAAAATTAAAGGTATAAAAAACACAATGATTAAAATCAAATGTTTTTGAAAATGCATAATTCATTATTTCAATTATGTACGATCAGTTCTGTCATTGCTTTGATAATAACCTGATTATCAGAAGACAAAATTAGTGAGATTGCAACGCAGCCATGAAATTGAAAAAATACTGATGAAAGATCTGACTTAGCATATGTCACAAAGGAAAAGCAATAAGAAGATGTCAGTGCAAATGAACAACATTCCAAAAATTAAAACAAGTTCTTTTTCATCATTATTTTTTGTAAATTTTCAACACCTCAGTCAAATGGGTTGTTTAATGTTGAAAATATCTTAACTTAAATCTCTTCAATAAAATAGGCCATAAATACATAGAAATTTAATAAATTTATGAAAATATAAAACCTCAAAAATATATGCCTTAAATGAAATATTAAATTTTAATGTCTTTAATGGACTTTGTATTTTTTACAAAAAGAGAAGAGCATGGACAATGCATTGCTTCGATTATAAATCAGCAAAATTTTACATATTTTGGCTATAAATAAAACAATTTTAATGACCAAAAATGGACCTTTTATTAAGTTTAGGATCATGTTCAAGTAACAAATACAATATCAAAGTAAAATGTCTTTTACAAGTTATTAATTTACTTTGAAGGGGTAAACTTTTGCTATCCCTTATTGTAATAGCCACAAAACTATAGAAATAAAAATCTCATTTTAGACACTATTTTTTAAAATTATCTTCATAATCAATTAAACATGTTCCCTTTATAAAACATGTTCAGTTATCCCACAATCCATCTCCATATTAAAACTGTATCATTCCTTGAGATATTGCTCATGAAGAAATTATAATGACAATTTAACAATAAAATATCTTTTAACTTTTACAGAAGAGTCATGCTTTTAAATGTTAAATATATTCCGATTACTTTAAGCTATGAGAAGATTAAGATAGAAATTTAATTGAGTCTAATGGGTTAACTGCTTTAAGATAACGTGGACAGCTTAATGGTCGATTTCGCTGCTTGTCTCCGATCTTTCTCTGATCAGTGGAGCATTCCACCCTACATGCATACAGAGAAATGTTTTACTTAAGTAAAGAAATATTCTGCCTGTGAGCTGTTTCCGAAATTTACTCTCAACCATAAAATATGAATAATTTAATAACTTTGTGACCATATAGAGTTAATGTATACTTTTAAGATAATGCCCTCTGAATGACAAACTCTGGAGTAATTATGTTTATTAACTTTTGTCCATCTTTTAGGGTCAAAAGTTTGTTTCAATGTCCCACAGCACATTGTAATGACCAAAAGCATTTTAAAATTTGTCCACTAAATGAATTATTCACATTTATGTATGACCAAGAACATTCTAAAAATAAAATTGATATCAACACTATTTGTCAACCATTGAGAAATTAATCATATTCTAAATGAACCACTCTTTTGATTTCATTGCAATGTCTGTAAGACAAACGCAAAAACACAACTGGTTCAAGCACACCAATGGTAGCTACAAAACATACAAAAAATTCTTACAGCAACTGTCTAATAATAATCGAGTTTGAGCCACTAAGGTTTCACTGTCTAGTTTTTAAAAGAAATATCAAAGACAAACTTAAACTGTGTTCACACAGACATGTAATGCAAATTCTTATCAACCACATTTAAGCCTATGTCATAGCAAATTCAATCTGCATTAAAAATGTTGAACTGTTAAACGTTCCCTTGATGGAATATAATAAGAAGTTAATGGTATTGTATTTGAAGATTTTCTGGCATCATTTTACTATTTGATGGACGCAAATTGAGTTTACTGGTGACTGTTAGCAGAGCCAGTAAACAGATAATTGTGACTATCAAATCAAAATTGATGCCAACAAATCTTCAAATACAATACTGTTATCTCCATTCTAATGCAAATAAATGAAGTTATGTTTAATCTTAATATTTCCAAAATATGGAATAAACATCTGTGTGTGTGCAGTTTCACCAGCAGCATCAAACATGGATTTGATGCCATGAAAATTTCAATCTCATCCAATCAAAATCAACGTTAAAAATACTGTTGGTTAGAATTTGTATTATTGGTAGGTGTGAACGAGGCATCAGGCACACCCTCAAAACAGATTCAGAGTATTTCAGGCATACCCAACACAAGTTTCTAATGATTCAGACATCAAAACACATTTACATTAAAGAAACCAAATCAAAGAGTAGGATACCATGTTTCCGGCACACCTAAGATATAGGAACCATAATCAATATTTGTGCATATTTATTTGACAAGGGTGAAAAATTTAAATCCAGGGATTTTGTAAGACCAACATACCCTGATAAATTGACTACTTTGTCATTCTCATGGGACTCCAAATATGGTTATGAAACAGGAGTATCTGGTTTTGAAATAGATCCAAGCAAAGGGTTGAGGGCTCTCCCTATTTGCTGTTTTATGGGATAAGCCTTTTATTCCAGTTGATTTTCAAGTATTAAGTATTACTTAATGTTTATGTATAACATTATTCTCACAATATGGTTTGACCTATGATATTGTATGGTACTTTAATTATATGCTATTCCTGGCAGCCACCAACATTAAATAATAGATAAATATAATGTTAATTTCTGCTTGTGAATATTAGACTGTATATAAGTATATGGCATGTTATAGATTTGGGTAAACTTTTTATCACCACTCCAGGTACAGGCTCGGGTACTCAGACAGGATCACTTATTGCCGTGTACCAATAATCTTCATTGCAAACATTAATCATCCCCACCTTCGAAAAATCACATTTTTTCCAAGTAAATTATTCTTCATAATAAAGAGGTAACATAGTAACCCCTCCTAATAAACCCCAACCCTTACTTTTTCCAGGAAACTGATACAGGAAAAACCTTTTTATTATAAATTTTAGTGAGTCAGACAATTTGCATTTTATTTGACAAAGTATCTATTTTATCCTTTATTTGCCTTAAACAATGGATGTGATAACAAGATCACACTGTTTAATGTGTGTTTGATCTTTATTTTGTTTAGAACTTTAAACAGTAGCTGTTACACCACAGTATATAACTGATGGTATTCAATGACCCCCATAAGTTATATTAGTCATTCAACCTTTAGGACTTTTTGAACAATAAAAACAATACTTTTATTTTATGAATATTAATGAGCGACCAGTACACCTCTAATGGTTTAAGCCTTATAATGACATGTTTCAAAAATTTATTGTTGAATGCTAGGTAAATGTAGAAATTTTAATAATTGAAGAGGGTGGTACAGGGTTTTTTTTGTGCAACATGTTTGCCATTTTTTCTATTTGTTGCAGTGGTGAAAAGTTTATTTGGGCCAATTTAGCGCTTTTCACAAGGAGTGGTATTACTCCCTTGGTGAAGACCTTCAGGAGACCTCTCTCTGTTTTCTTGTGATTGGAGTGCAGTCTCTCTGACATTTCATACCCATAGCAAGGTGGGGTTTGAGGGGTTTGGACGACCCCCCCCTCCTTGAAAACCAATAAGCAAGTCAGTTTGAAGTTTGACTATTAAAGTCTAGAAATCAAGACTTTCTTCAATGTACAAACAGTACCTGGAAATGACTGGATTGCATGATTTTGCACCAAATACCCCGGCCCCGGCTGTCAAGGTCGCTTCCCAAGATGGTCAACACCCCCTTGTAAATTTCTTGGAAACGGGCCTGCATTTACCCCATATCTTTTCATTTTCATAATTTATACAAGGAAATTACTAAATAAATGTTGCCAAAAGTGGTCTTTAGCAAGGAGTGGTCTCTGATGAGGGGTTGAAAAGAAGGAGACCACGATAGAAAATAAGTCTTTAACAAGAGTGTTTGCCGATTCACATCCTTGCACTGTTGCAATTATTTCATTTTTTGCTCATCATAATATTTTAAATTGTAGACATATTTAATAGTTTAATTTACAATTAAGAATCTTGAATACTTTAATCAAAATTGCAGGCTTTTGACATCACTGTTAAATCTGCTTTTTTTAGTCATTAAGAGCCAAAATTTGGGTGAATTTGGAACCAAATCTCAAGTGTAAAACTTGCACATTTCATTTGTAACATACAGCTGGTCTTTTTTCACAAATTTACAGAAATCTTACTTACTGTTATAAAATTTGTTGACCTTCTTTCACAAAAACTGCTTTATCCAAAATCTCAAAAAAACAGAAACACTTCTCTCTTCTTCTGATAAAATCCCAAGAAAAAGTTAAAGTGTAACATGAATCAAACTTCTGAATGAATGAACAACAATTTACTGAAACTAATTTTTTAACTTCCCCTAAAACAATTTTATGGTCTTGTTGATGCCCCCAGTTAATAAAATGGCAATAAAATTGAATTTTATTGAAAATCACATAAAAATACCTGTAAGATCTTACATAAGAAACTGACATGTATCTTGTCGATTTCAATAGGTATGATCAGAAACCTGACACCTGTTTAATACCACAAAATCAAAGGGATTTAATCAGGTGTGGCCTGTCATACGTCAGTTTATACCCCAATACAATAGGAACCAGATTCCTTAATCAGAGAGGTCTGTACCTACAGACTCATCCAAATTATTGGAGGTAATCATGTACGAAAGTTAATTTCATACTTAGTTTTTATGGTAATATACCTGGCACTAATATGTTGTTTTTCTCATATCATTTCAATCTTTGGGTTGTGTAATGTTAACTGTATCTCAAGTTAAATTTTCCTGAACTTTTGAACCAGTTACATGTATTCCAATTTTCATCCAATTTTTTAATCATGTACATGTATTTGTGAACTGATCAACAAAAGGTGCTCATGAATAATGCATTTTACTGCATTTTTATGGAGCAGAATCTACCCTTTTGTAAAATACTATTATCATAATAAAGTGATATGATGTGGGTTTTTTTCTTCAAACATTGTCCTTTAGTCAAATGTTGTTATTTAAAATCATATGACTTTTAAATTATTAAATAAAGTAAATAAAATTAACATTTACAAGGTAACTTACTTTTTATTTAGAAAGCTAAAATAGGTGCAAAAATTATATAGTAAGAGTTAGCTTCTTATTGTGCATGGATAAAACTTTGCAAGGCAAAATATTATACATGAAGCTCACTCCTTTTATAAAAACTCTTTTTTTATAAATTCAGTTGTACCCCTACTGATATTTAAAAACAGCATATACATAATTCATATGTAATAATTTGATAATTATCCATATATTAATTACATTAAGAGGTGCTCCATATATATATAAATTAATACCACTTACCTGCTGACAAATAGGTGAACCCTTGAAATCAACTTCTACCATCAAAGACAATTGTTTTAAGTGGTGTTTATCAAGTGACAAGTGCCCTCTCTACTTCTTCAAGCACCAATAAAACAGCATGCTCCATTACTCTGATAGATAGTCGACCCCCTTTTCTTATGTTGTACTTTTGTATAATACTTTCATTTTTACACCTGTGAAAAATATAACTGATTAAATTGAGCAAAACCTTATCTGATTTTGTAAAATTGTTTTAACAAGGTTTGTAATTGTTTGCGAGCATGGGGAAAATTAAGCTGATAAAATGCATGAGGTGTTATATTTGCCTGACTTTTTGTAATAAAACATGTTTAAGTACAGAACTGAATAAATCTAACTTTTCATTTGTAGTATGAAGTTATTAAAAAAAAAATCAACCTGATTAAAATAAAATAAGAAAAATCTGACAGAAATTTCCAAGCATTTAAGTGGGAATCTTTAGACCAAACAATAGTTACCTGAACTCCTAATATTCGATTGATTGTTAGTGCCAGAACCAAACTCACTGAAAAGTAGAAAGCCATTACATAAATATTGAGTAAAATAGGAGTCTGAGTGTACTTGACAAAAAATACCTTTTATTTTTAATGTTTGAAAAGCTGAAGTAAAAGGGGGAAACAAGTTCCATTGGATCAGCTTCTGCTGGCAAATAATAGATGCTTATTCAAAACACAAGTTCAGCAATTTTTTCTTAACCAAGGCGTTGTGTGGGACACAAAAAGGCTATGACATGTTCAATGAAATACTAGTGAATTTCAAATTAGTATTTGCCTAAAATAAGGCTATGGTTACCGTGTAGTTTGGCAGGCAGAAATGCCTAAAACAATTAAGAAAGGTCCATTTCAATTAAGTTTGCTTGCAACTGGCTCAGTAATTTTAAACATGAAGCTATCTATGTGAATTTTCTATAGGAATCATACATAAAACTAGGAAACAGAGAATTATGCTCACAATATAATATCCCTGATCCCTTTTATGTAGTAAGTCCATGTTTTGCTATGGAAAACCCAAAAATTTTAGCTAGAATCAGACTCAAAGTAAGAGATGCACAATGTCATTTTGTCATGAAGATCTCTAATTTTTCATTAAATTCAGCCAGTGGTTTAAGAGGAGTTGCAGATAAAATCTGGGTACTCCCAAGTGTAATGGATGTACCAAAGTACAGACTGCACATGTAGACCGTAACTTCAAATATATCATTTTATTATTCAATCAGAATTCAACCTAACCATTAGTAAACTCAGCAATGACTTTCTGACAATACCATGCAATTAAAAGAAAATCTATAATTTTTATAATAAATGCCTCTGAATATTTATTGTCACAGAAACCTATATTTTCCATAGAAACTTAGAGTTTGACTTTAACTAAATTGAAAAGGTTGACTTTAACTAAATTGAAAAGGTTGTACTAATCTGGTTGAATTAATATCACTACACTAAATGTACAGTACATATTTAAAAGTTAAGTGACAAATATTAAATCTGGACAATGAATTAATCCCCTATAACTAACATATTTAGATTGTCAATCATGGAATTACTTCCCATGAATTATTCTTGTTCATATCTATTGATGTATTTAATATGTTGCCCTCCCATAAAGCATTAATTTGATTAAATGAATTGAAAAGTTTATGTTGCTTAAATAATTTCAAATAAATATTGAAAGATTTAAATGTATTTATCAAAATTTTTAGTTGACACTTAGAGATTAAGTTTATTAAAACTTTCACTGGACTTTCTTAACAGAGAGAGTGATTCATAACTATCAGGCTTAGCTACACCCAATCAAAAAAGATCATTTACATGTTTTGAAATGTTTTATTTAAGTTCCAATAAGCTTTAAAAAGTCTGACTTTTGTATCAGTAAGATTTTGTATTTTTGGGGCCTTTCACAGCTTCATTTTTGGTATGGACACTGGTTCATTATTAAGGCTGTATTGGGACCTGTAGAAGTTTAATGTCTACTGTTATTTGGTGGATGGCTGTCTCATGGACAATCATGCCACATCTTCTATTTTAATATTGGTACCCTCATTTTGATTATTTAACAATCAATCTCAATTTAGACAGAATATGTATATAACAGTCACACTTAGGAAAATCATATGTTTTATATGATGTTGGTATTAACAGCTTATTTTATTATTTAATAAATCTATGTTCCCGCCACCATATGGCTGAAATATTGCCAACATGGCGATAAACAACAATCAATCAATTAATCAATCCATTTTCTCCTGCAATTTGACTTTTTCTAAATACAATACGGTACCGCTAATTTTCTCTGTATTTGTTTCATAGACAATACCAAATATAGGGTTTCAGATTTAATTTTTAATTAATAAATCTTCATTAAACTAATGCCTGATATGTATAATACACAAATTTTTGTGACTAGATTCTGAAAAATTATAGTTTCACACCATCAAACCTTACAGTTTCAGCCAATTTTCTTATTCTTCATGTAATTTTTTTATGAAGGACTATCACATCCAAAACTGTATGATGCTTTTATGAAGAACACATTCGAACCATTTGCCAACAACTGCTATTGGTTATGAGTGCATATTTTCCACTTTTCATTAAAAATTTTCAGAACTTTAGACCCTACGTTTAAAATTTGAATTTTTAGCATAGGAATGAATGGTTACTTTGAAACTGGTTAGTGAGACCAAACAAGCAGTTGCACTGACAAAATAATTCATTGATATTTTAGCAGAATATAGTCCAAGTCCCATAAATCCTACAAAAATCCAAGTTACACAATTCTTATATATACATGTATGCAATTCTTATGTTCAATCTATGTTTTATGTGTGTCCTGTATATTGTATCTGAAACTTTGTTGTGTGGGGTATAGAAATACCACCTTTTTGTATTTTTTTGTAAAAGACTTAAGATTTGACTTAGCAGAAGCAAAAATTGCAGGAGGCAACCCTACAGAGTGTCTGACTAGAAGGCTTTCGGCAAACTTCCATTGTGACATCTCTAAAGATACTTCACATAAAGTTGAATTTCATAAGGCCAATGTAGATTACTTAGATATTACAAATGACTGACAATAGACAATGAAAGTTTAGTGATGGTAAAAGCTTACTGAAACCGATCTCACAAAAGATTAATTTTCACCAAACTCAGTGGCCAAGCACTGATTTTATCATGTATATAATAAAACATAGATAATGCCACAAATATGAATATTTGCATATAATTATGAACAAACATACAGAGATGGTTTCCTTTTGGAAAGTAAGATGATGATAGGTAATAGACAAGGGCATAAATGCTAGAGTTATGTGATGATCAAAGTTCACACTGCTTTTTGTCAGATGAGCTGAAAAGAACAGGGAGAGAAAACAAAAAGCGAGCAAAGCTATAGATATGGCAAATCGAGAACATGACATAAATTAAGATACCTGTATTTTCTGATTTACAGAATTTTCTTTTTCAAAAAGATTTTCTTTCTTCCTAAATCTAAAATAAAAAAAAGTAACAAGGTTTTATAATAATTAAAGTCAGCTTGCATAACTGTTACACACGTGTAAAAACAAAACTCGTACATCAAAAACCTAACTCAAAAAGCTTTCACATCTTGTAGAAATAATCATTTTTAACACTTGAATAATTAGCAAAAATTCAAAACATACAAATTGAGTGCCAAGTGTAAATTAATGTTTATAAACTCCTACTGAGGAAGAAAAATTGTTTTATCTTTAAATCTAAAGAGCATGACAAAGTAATTAATGATGACAGGAACTAATTTTCATTAAAATAACCGATGATTATGCAAGAATGTTTTCTTGGTGTTTTTATGGCAGTAGTTGCACCAGCTTCCAAAGTCATTAATAAATTCCACATTTTCCCCAAAGTGTTATGAAAATAAACATGACAGTAGATATGTTTTACATTGCTACCCTTTGATGGATGATACTATTAGCTATTAATGAATAAAAACTCTGGAAATGAAGGAAATTGGGGGATTTGTGAAAAGATGTTTAATTTTACACTTGGTTTGATCTTAATTTTTACAGTTAATATAATGTATTTGGTCTGTAGCTAAAACATACCACATGTGATGATGGTATAAACCTTTGTCTGATTCTTGGAATAAAAATCTGAAAAAATATCAAAGTTTTTTAGAATGTGAGTGAAAGAAATACATGTACTGTACTTGTTGACTGTTTGATTGATTTGGGGTTTTAAGCCACTTTTTTCAAATATTTTTCAGATATATGGTGCTACTTGTCCATTTTATAGCAGTTGACTAGACTTACCGCCAGCTTTAAAATTAATAACATGATGGACACCAATAGTGGAGTAGGATCTGCAGCAAATGAGCTCACTTGATTTCACTAGTGTCATACTTGAGTTTTCTGCTTAGTGTTCTCTATTGTTTCTCTTTTGTTTGTCTGTTGTTTCATTAATTATTTTTGCTCTCCTCAGACTTAACAATTTTCATCTGCTCATTTGGGCCTGGGTGGCCGAGTGGTCTAGGTTGTTGATTTAAACTTTCTTGTTGAGATCACTGTAGCCTATAACTTAAACGGCATGTGCTTGTGTCTGACTTTGTACCATACAAAAAAGGATGCTTTCGACTCACATTGCATGTGATAATGTTTGTCAGCTACCTGCTCAAGCTCTGTGGTTTTCTACAAGTACTCTGGCTTCTTCCACCAGTAAAACTGCCCACCACATTATGACTGAAATGTTGCTGAGAGTTAACAAACAAACATTCTTTTAGTCATAGTTTTGTATCTGTTATTTTCATCTGCTCCTTTTTATCTTTGAAATGTTTTTTATGAAAAGTAGTCAGTTTTATTGGGGGGAAATCAGAGTACCTACTTAAATTAAATGATGAAATTATGGAAACAATTTTTTAAATGGTACACAATCCATAAAAAAATTAATTCTGGCCCGATTTTCCCTCATTATACTTGAAGAAAATTGTAACACTTGTTCATTGAACTTCAGGCAATATGTGATATTAGAAACAAGCCATTTATTCAATCTCATTTTGAAATCTAAAATTTCATTAAAATCAAAAAGATTGTCTTGTATTATAATAAACAAGCGTGAAGCATCTGTGAGAATATAACTTTGTGCGGATAGCTGTCTTGGGTCCATTTTGGGGAAGGTTTTCTAAAACAGCTGAATGAACATAGCAATTCATTTATTTGGCAAATAGCTGTCCTCCATATATATGAATATCAAGAAATTGAAAAATAATTAAGAATTTTAATATATTGATGAAATTCATGGGATAAAAATTAAAAGTCACTGTTTCAGCAATACTTAGAGACATGTACCTATACAACAATGGCAAAAACCTATTAGAAAAAGAAATTATGACAAATAAGTCAGGTTTCAGGGTCCAAACAGTCTCAAATAACAGAAAATCTTCATTATTTACTTTCCATTTATAAGACAAATAGTTACAGTAGGTGTTAATAGAACAGGTCAGCCTACCTAATTACTAAATGATCCATGATGAAAATGACCCATCATAAAAGACATTATAGGCAATGGTCCATGAAATCTACATATACTCCATCAACAGGTCACACTGTAATCTATATCACACTCCATTTACAATACATCTAATTAAAATACACTTTTGATCTCTCTTTTAGCCCATGTTGTAAAAGCATTGGTCAGAAATAGTCTGAAAAAGTCATTACAATAAAAATAAAGATAAAAAAGAAAACATGCAGTGTTAATTGTGTTGATTTAACCAGATAGTCATTACACTACAACAAAATTTCACTAAAGTATGTGCTTTACAGTAATATTATTCCAGGACATAAAATAAATGAAATATTTTACAAAAATCTGCTAATTCAACCAAATATATGTCATTATAGGAAGAGTTATCTCATTATTTTCACATGCAAATTATTTAGAATTTTTCCATTACTTATGTCCATTAAAATAGAGCATGATACAAAGAACACTCCACAGTTTATAGTGGCCAAAAATTCAAAATAGAAATAATTACTTGCTCCAGTGATGCTCTGGTTCTGATTATATCCCCTGTGTTTCTGTCATGGCATTTTTTTCCTTTTATTACTCAACTAAATTCTCAGAGGGCTGAGTCTGTATTATATAAAAATAAAAGATATGGCATGAATGTTCATGAGACAGCCATCCACCAAATGCCAAGAGAATTTTAACTTCTATAGTTATGGCCTTCCATAATGGAGGACTGCTTTGCAAGCGCAGCATGATATGACTGTAGCACATTGAAATGTGAAAGGTGAACAAAAGATCCTTTGGGCAAGTGGGGACACAGTATTTTGCTGGACCAATAATGTGTTGGACACAGTATTGTGCTGGACACAGTAAAGTTCTGGACACAGTAAAGTGCTGGATACACCATAATATGACAAGATAAGTGATCATTTTGACCTCCATTGTGTTATTTTTGGTTGCATTTTTCATAAGGAATGATTTGGAAATAAAACATCAAAATCAGATGAAAAATAAAAATTTTCAATATAATTCAAAAATGAATTTTTCCCCACTTTGACCCCTTTAAGCTAAAAAATGATTAGAGAAAGAGAAAATCTGTTGACATAGTACTGAAAGCTCTCAATGAGACGAATCAAATGAAAAAATCCCATCAAAATGCAATGAAAAATAAAAAAATTCCCATCACCTGCAAAATCCCATTTTCAACCCCTTTTGCCCCTTTTATATAAAAAAGGTCAAGCTTTCTTTGTTCTCCTTCCAACAAGGAACCCCTTTCAAATCAGATGAATAATAAAACAGTTCAACATTTGAAGAGAGGCCAAAATGAATCTTTTCGCAACTTTGACCCAAATTATCTCAAAAACGGTAATAGACTGGAAAATTCTGTTCAATACTACTGAAAGCTCTCAATGAGAGGAATCCAATGATAATAATTCCAACAAAATCAGACAAAAAATAAAATTTTACCATGATACCATAGAAAATAACATTTTTGGGTCCTTTGAACCCCCTTTTTTAAGAAAAAAACCTTAAGATACAAAAAAATGCTTGGAGTTATTTTTTCTGCATTTTTAACAAGGAATCAAACAGAAAAAATTCCACCAAAATCGGATGAAAACCTGGGAAGGGCCAATTTTAACCCCCCCCCCCTTGTAACTTAAAAACAGTTAGAGATTGAGCATAGGGGAGAAGTCCATTTGATATCTTTTTTTTGACAAGGAACACAATAAAAAACCCCATCAAAATTGGATGTATATTAAATTACTGAAAAAATATTAAAAGCCCCTTTTGGTCCCTCATAAAAAAACAGGGGTAGCTGGAACCCCCAAAATCAATCCCACACCATATCTCATACTAGAAAAAAAATGTGTCAAAATATCAAAAGAATCAGTTCATCCCATCAAAAGATAAGTTGCAGAAACCTTTGTGCCCACAGTCAGTAGACAACGACGACTTCAACATAACATAATTATGACTGCAAATTTTTTGCAGTTGTATAATAAAACCGGAGTCCATACCATAACTGAAGTTGTAAAAGGCCCTTTAATACCAGATTGTTTATCTGACCATTTGACTGCAACCTAAATTATTTTATAAAGGAATGTTCAGAATTGTCAATGGAATGACATTTTCCGATAAGGAAAAATATATGATTTTTTTTAAAAATATGGTTAAATCAATGAGAACACACAAGAAAAAATTTATAATGTACCTCATAAGGATGCTGCACACAATAAATTTCAGTTCTTTTAGCTAAGCTGGTTTTGGAGGAGATGATGTTTGAAAATCGGCCAATTGAAAAGGACAATATCCCATGGGGGAATATTTGTTGATTGAGATTTAATCGAGGAACTTTATAAAGGACTCTGATAAATGCTACCTATAAAGTTTCAGTTTATTTGATGCAGTGATTTCAGAGGAGAAGTTTTTTTAAATCAGCCAATGAGAAACATGATTTGCCTTTTGTATCAATGCTGGTTATCCCAAGAAAACTTTTCTAAACAAGAAAGGACCTTTTATATTTACTTCCTTGTAATTTTAGAGGATAACATCTTATAAAAATAAGCTTGTCAGAAACAAGAAAAATTTGTAAAGGACCTTCCATAGATAATCCATGTGTAGTTAGCTTCTATTTGGCCTAATGGTGCCTGCAATAGCCATATTTGTAGTCTGATGTAATAAAACAAGAACACTGTGATAAGGACCTTCTTAATATGCTTACTATCAAGTTTGGTTTAATTTGGCAAAGTGGTTTCATTGGAGACAATGAAAATGATTAAGTGTATTGCTTTTGTCAAGTGATTCCAAAAGCTGACATGGCCATTTGCCAGGTGAGCTAAAAATGCAAACTGGGGGGAAAACAATATCATTTTAGACCTATAATAAATTTCAGCTTTAAAACAGTGACTACATAAATCCATTAAAAAAAATCATTTTTTATACAAACTAATGCAAGAAAAGTGAACTATGCAAATGAAACTACAGTCAGCAAGAAATGAAGCTTCTAGACTCATATTAAATTTAAGGTTTCTGAGAATAAATCCATTAAAAAATCCTTTTCATTTTTTATACAAACTAGTGCAAGGAAAAAGAACTATGCTAATGGAACTACATTCAGCAAGAAATGAAATTACAATTTATGTCTTATGAAAAAATTTACTAATGTATAGCAAAAAAAAACATGTTTCCTTTTACAAAATAAATGTCTCATGCTATAATCCTTATTACATAACAGACTCTAAATAATAATTAAAACACCATTTCCTCAAATCATTTAGATAAACTTTAAGCCTTTCAATTAATTAAATTTGTAATTAATATATCTGTTCTGTCAACATGTATGTTGATAAAAGAAAACAGATATCAATATTATCAATAGGGGAGATAACCCTGACATAACCACCATAAATACAGACATGTCTGTCTTAACAGAGATAAAATAAAATGTTATTAATTTTGCTTAAGTTGTGTCCAGATATGGGACATTTCTGTGGTTTTGTAAATATAAAACAATTAGGACAAAATAGATAAATCTTGGGCTTTTAAAAGGAATTCGAAGATACCAAGCTGGAGTAACACGAACCCTACAAAAACCAGAGTGAGTTCAGGTGCTCCGAAAGGGTAAGCAAATCCTGCTCCACTAGTGACACCCGTCGCTAAATTCAAATTTACAGCTTATATAACATTTGGGAAAGAAAGAGTCTTTGGAAGGGTTCTATTATATTTAATGTATGATCATTCAACAGCAATTTGTGTACTGTATAGTCAAGTGCCTGCTGGGAGGTTGATTAAAATTTCTCAAAAATTTTTAAAATGTGAAATGTAGAAATATCTGAACCAGAGGCTCCCAGGGGCTTGTTTTGCTCAACTGGTGGAGGCTCCTCTCTGGTCTCCCAGGAATAGATGTTGTGGAGGACTCACAAGAAGATTTTAAAGGAAATTTTCTCTTACATTCCTATTTTACCATTACTTTGGCTGTGGCAGGCAGGGATGCAAATCATAATTTTGGAAGAACATTTTAACAAACTATCCCATGGGGTCCTACAATAAACTAAGTCCTGCTGTTGCAGTCATCTTAGAAGGCAGGCAGGAATGCTAGACATTTGAAAGAAGACCATCTAAGGGACATTCCACCATAGTTTGGAAACAATCGGCTTAGTTACAGACAAAAAGATATTTCAAATCAACCACCCTTTTTCTACTTTTAGTAATGGTAGCCATCTTGGTTGCAAGGGGATGGGACAAAAATTTGAGCACCAAAGGACCATTCACCAAAGTTTGGTTGCAATTGGCTCACTAGTTTCAGACAAGAAGTAATAAAGTGGATTTCCCATAGGTTCCTATGTTAAATAAAGTTTACCAGATGTGGCTGTCGTGGGTCTTGGACATTATTTTGGCAGAGGACCACCAAAAGACCATTCAACCAATGTTTGGTTGCAATTGTTGCAGTAGTTTCTGACAAGAGAATTTTTTGAGTGAATTTCACTAAAAATTCAACTGAATATGCGTTAAACTAAGTTCTGCTGCATCACCCATCCTAGTTGACTGTCAAGGATGGCAGACAAAATTTTGGTAGAGAACCATATAAAGACCATTTTACAATAGTTTGGTTGCAATTGGCTCAATAGTTTCAGGCAAGAACATTTTAAGGCAAATATCGACAGAGTCCTTTGTTAAATTAATTTCAGACATAATTTTGGTAGAGGACCATTCCACCATATATTGGCTGCAATTGGCTCAGTCATGTTTTAGACGAGAAGATTTTTTAAATATACCAACCCTCTTTTCTATTTTTAGTAATGGTGGCCATTTTGGAAAGTGCACAGGGATGATGGACATAGAGAATCATTTAGCGACCATTCCACCATAGTATGATTTTCTATGACATAGCAATCCAGAAAGTATAAATTAAAATCATCCAACATTCCAATATTAAAAAAAAATAGTCATATAAACAAGCAAAAGTTTGTGTTGGTCCATTGGTAGATTTCTTATGTAGCTCAAAACAATTTCAATTACTGCATTTTGAAAAAAAAATCAGAAAATGTTGGTTGGGTTCTATTTACTTTTTTATGTGCATTTAAATTTCACTTGGAAAAGAAATTCCTGTGAGAGTTTGATTGGATTACTTTTATTTTTCAATTATCCAAGCAGCAATCCAATAAACATTCTTACAAACTAAATCTGATGTGTTGGTATTAATTTCTGCAACATTTGTTTCATCAAACGATTTGTGTACTTCTGGATACTTGATCCTTGACAGGAAGACTTTGGTCATTTGGGTCCTGACAGGGTTTATTGTTAGGTCAGCCAATCCAATCAAACAAAACTCTTGTAGATCTGAAACCAAAAGACAAAATGTAAACAAAATTTGTTTACTATAAAAATAGTTTTCACAAGAAGGTCTTACAAAAAGATTACACCTGACTTATAACAGAATTTCCAATGTTACAATAATAAAAACTCTATCTGATAAATAAATAAAGAAAAGTGAATGATGCTTTCTTGATAAATAGTTGTTTTCTTAAACTTGTAATACCCCAATATAAAAGGCATGTATTATGTATCCAGGGATGTACACTGACTGCTGAATTCCTACAAAGAATGCTTGTGCAAACAACTTAATTTTGGAATGCGTTTCCATCCATTATTGATTCATCATTGATTTTCTGAAATAAAAAGATGTGTTTTATGGCAATGCATTGCACTTTAGTCACTCCACAAAAAATGATTTTAAAAAATAATCACTACCGGTAAATAAGCAGAGGCCCCTTGAAGCCTGTATTGCTCACCTGAGAGCAGCTTCTCATTGGTTTTAATAACCATTGTTGTTTGCCAGAATAAGTAAACTAAAGCTCAGCAGTTTCAGAGAAAAATATTTTTAATTAGATGATCCATTTTAAACTTAATTGTCGGTAAGTCTCCTGTTAAACAAAGTTTGACTGTCACATCCATCTTGGTTGGTGGTGGGGATGCTGTATATAAATAGCCAACTACTATGGACCATTGCACCAAATCATGGATTCAGTTGACTCAGCAGTTAAAGGAAAAAAGTTTTCAATAAATTAAATAGGGTCTCAATTAAACTAGGTGTCAATTTTGAGAGGGGATCACCAAGGACCATTATACTGATGATTGGTTCTAAATGGCTCAGTAGTTTCAGACAAGAAAATTGGTAAGTGAATTTCTTATATAAAGTCCCATATTAAGAGGCTTTGTAAGCCACCTTGTTTGGTCAGTGGAGATTGCTTCATAAACTTGGTAGGGCACTAGGGGATTGTCCTAGGATCATTCCACAAAAGATTGGTTCTAATTTTATCAGCAGTTACATACAAGAAGATTTTTAAAGAATATATTGACATGTTTTCCATTTTTTGGTAAGGGTGACGATCTTGGTTGGTCCGTGGGGATGCCTGATAAGGTACCAACTAAGGATCATTCCACAAAGTTAAGTTCCAATTTCCTCAACAGTTTCAGAGGAGACACTTTGGGTAGCTATTAAAACAATTTTTTTTAATGTTATAAGGGAAATAACCCTAATATAAAAATATGACTTGTGGCATGAAAGTTTATGAGACAAACTATTACAAACATTTAGAGGTTACATTGAGGCCTTCAACAATGGACAAACATCCACAATGTAAGGTGAGACTACTCTAAGTTGTCTCGGCAAGCTGTAAAGGCTCCCAAAAATAAAATGTGATAAAATTCAAATATATAACAATCATGGGTCAATTAACAGGTGGTAAGTTTCCATTATAAAACATTTTTGTAACAGTAAAACTTAAAATAAAAGAAATCCACTGAACTGCAGGTTCCTGTTGCTATGTTCCTATTGCCTTTTTTTAACCTTGTTAGTTTACAATCTATTCATACTTCAGTTATTTAATTTAGTTTAGTTCCTACAGAAGAGTTTAGTTGAAATTCAATTTTAACATATAAATGATAAAGCAATCTATCTGTAGGTTTTTCATCAGGATTAAATAAACACACAGTTCTTATTTTCAAATCTTATTCCAGGTTTGGTGATCTATTAGACTATCAAATGGTTTCATCACTACATAGTGGAGCAGTCTATTGAACTGACCTCTAGTGTGACCTTATCCAAAGGAATAATTCATATCTACTAGCCAAAGTGATTAGTCAAAAAGAATTCAACTTGGCCCTAAAAATTTAACTAGCTCAGGTAGCAAATTATAAAATATTGTTTGGATTTTTTTCACTGACTGGGGATACAGATAGACTTGTACAAGGGATAAAATTGACCATTTGCAATAGGATATACACTGATGTCAAACACACTGTCATGTGTTTGCTCTGGGATTAAAATGTGTTTCTTAGTCCCAGGTTTGCTGTGCCTCAAATTACCTAAAAACGGTAGTATATATCCTATTATTCAAGAAAAGTTTGGTACTGTTTTGCACTATGACAAATTTGTGAATAAATTTATAAGGATGACACAAGATCAAAGAAACAAACATTACATTTTTCCGGGGG
>JAULBM010299298.1:0-14962 GCA_032357055.1 Geukensia granosissima
TAAGTTTTACAATTTCCTTGCTTATACTATCAAAAAGTTAAAAAGATGTAAAAATTGACGTTGCATTGTATTTAGAATTATAAAATGAAGTATGATCTATATGTGTTACAATGAGTAAATTGAATTAAAAAGTTTTGATTTTATAAATTTAATTACTCAACAGAATGGTGTTGAAGAACAAAATATATCTAATAATATATTTAGGACAGATGTCACAGAAAAAAATTAATTCAACTTTCTTTATTATAACAATACAGATACTGCACTATGTTTGGTTAGTTTTTTGTTAACGCTGAAGTCCTATTGTCTGGCGAATTCACTACAACTACGCATTGTAATGGCCAAAAAAATCGGCGCCTACTCCAAAAAAGTTAAGCTTTGAATAGATATTTACTATGTTGAGTATGGACACTTACGTCATTTTGTTGACATCTTCAATAAAATGCATGGAAGTGTCTTCATTGTCATCCATAGTCAGCAAAATATTTTCAATTTTTGGTGGAGTAGTATCTTTGTAGATTGTTATGGTGTCGACAAAGTATTCCCCAATAATATCTGAAGCTTTAACGGCAATATCGAGTTTTTGTCCATCTTCCCATACCACGTTCAAAATTTCAGATTCTTGTAAAACATCATCTACATTTTTGAAGTCTTGAACAGACGTTATGTTTGGTCCTGATACTGAATACTTAACGGCGAATTGAATGACTCCTACAAACATATTGTCCATATCGAATTCTATTACATTGTAAAATGCTTCAGTAATAAGAAACTCTATAAAATGCTAACTACATGTAAAGCCAATATTTATTGTAACTATGACAATTAAGAGTTTTTCACGGTAAATTGACACGATTGAGATCTTTATGGACGTCATTTATCTAAAGTATTGGTGAAAAATTAGCAATTATATCGAACAGACTTCGTTCTACAAAGTTATGTGGCATTGGCCATACCAGCAGACAAGAAGTCTACTCGTGTACTATTTGCATGAGTACCAACTGTAACTCGCCTAATCCATCATTATAGCAAAATGAGTAAACCTAATGATATAAGGAGCCTTCATAGCTCACTTATACTCTATATCAGACTTTATTGGAGCGGATAAAAGGTTGTGAAAGAAAAACTGTCAACCGTGTTCTTATAAAATAGTGTTTATATTGTAGATTGAAAAAAATGCAAATAACATGCCGTAATACTTCTTAGCAATCATGATGTATTTTAAGCTGCGAGGGATTTTTAATTCTCTACGGAGATTCAACAATATAAAATAAGCCATTTTTTACCAGAAGTGGCTCTTTGCACGCGCTAGCACGAGACCGAAAGTACACACTGACAATGCTACGCAATAATTAAGTAATCAAACTAATATTAAATATCCTTAAAAAATGCATAATTGTGCGTCTGCATGGAATTTTAAACTAAATTCTTCTGATATGTATTGCAAGCGGGGTCCAAATAAAAAAATGTACGCAATTTTTCAAGGTGCTTTATCTAGGTCAAACTTCAGCGTTCCCGCCAAAAAACAAACATGGCGAACCCTCACATTAAATCCACGTAGAGAATTTCAGGGGCAGATAATAGTATGTAAAACTTTTTTGCACAGTGTAAGTTTTGGGCCGTTAAGCGTGGGCGTAATTCTTTCTTTTGATCTATAATAAATATAAAGGCAAAAACGCAGATATAATTTTATAAAGCCCGAAATTCGCACTCCAGAAAAGGTTGATATAGAGTATAAATCTAACATAGTCCTTATAAGCAATACCGTTTACCGGGGATTAATGCTGAACAAAAATAAGTTTGAGAACTATTCAAAAGCAATTACGATATCTTTGTTCCAATGTGATCAGAAATTTCTGAGTATAGTGAATTTGGATAAATTATGTTCGCATTTAATGTTCCGTTCTAACTGGATAAGTAGTTTCAGACACAAAGATTTTTTTCGTGGCAGATACCGTTTTGAGGGGTACCTTCTAAGGACATTGCCAATGAAGTTTAATTTCTCAATGTCACAGCAGATGAGACATGAAGATTTTTAAGTGGATATCAAAAAGATCAAATGTTAAACTGGATTTGGCTATTGCGGCTTTTTGTTGTGGTCGATGGACATGCCAAATATAATTCCGGTAGTGGACCACTAGAAGATTTCTAGGTGAATTTACATTAGGTCTACTGTTAAACATAGTTTGGCTATTGCAGCATATTATTTTAGTAGAGAAGCATCTCGGGACAATTAAACCAATGTTTTGCTTACAATTAGTTCAACAGTTACGAAAAGAAGATTTTAAGGATCTCATGTTAATACAACGGCATCCATTGGTAGATAGGGAAGCAGGATAAAATTTAGGAAAGGGACAATTTAAGGAATTTAATGTCCTATGTTAACGTAAGTTCGGTTTTGGTTAACATCATTGTTGGTCGATGCTGGATACAATTTAGGTTCAAGACCAGCCTAGAATCATTCTGCTATTGGACAAGCAGTTTCAGACCAAAGTCTAGATGATTTTCACTTTACGTCCAATGTCAAATAAAGAGTGACTTTGTTGGTCATCTTTGTAGGCTTTTGAAAATGCAGAATAAAATATAAGAAATGAATTATCTAAGGATGAGTCCACCAAATTTTTTTTCCAGGGGTTTTGGCAGTTTAATTCAAACCGAATTTTTAAGTGAATTTTTCTTGGGGTTTTATATTAAAACATTCCAGCTGTGGCGGCAATCTTGGTTGATCGATGGAGTATGAAATACAAATTTGTAGAGGACCATCTCAGGAAAATTCCACCAAAATAGTTTTACTGTGCTTGGTCTCTGTTGGTTGCTGTGCATTCCGGATACCTTTATGATAGAAAACAACACAAGGACTGTTTCTTCAAGGTTTGATGTCATTTGCATATTCAGAGAATTACAAAATTAACCACGAAATAATTTACATTTTGAAATTGCATATAAAATTATCAATGTATCGGGGTAAAAAAAAAACAAAACAAAACAAAAAGGCATTTACCATGAATATTTGTATACCGGATAACAGTTCTTTTTCCATAATAGTCATCATACACAGGATCAATCAAATAAGTCGGAGATAATCGTTCTAACCAACCATGTTTATGATGCCTTCTATTGATGAATCGTCCATGCCAAACGACGTTTAGTTCTGTCATATTCTGCACAATCTCAAAGATATTAGTTCAGTGTAAGTATGCTATATTTTTGAATAATGATGTGTTCATAAGAGGCTTATCAGCGTAACTTGTTATAAAATTTTCAGTTTGAGTAACACTTTTTGCGCACAAAATGTTTATTTATAAATTAATGAATGAAAGTTTGTAATGGACACCAATATAAAAATAGGAGATGTTGCATGATTGTTCACGAGACAACCATCCACCAAATGACAGTCGAACAGACCGCTATTCAACACGAATCTGTTAAAATGATTGAGGATCCTCAATAATATGTTTAGAGTGAATTCCTCACTCATTTTGACCAGCTTTATTTCGCTCCGATTAAACTATTAACGTAATACTTTCATTCGATAGTAAATAACGAATTTTTTAATGAAAGTAGATTTTTCAACAGGGCATAGTGACACCCAATGAACACGACACCAGATATGTGACTGTTTAAATGTTTCAACCATATCTCCTATGAACAGGAAGTTTGACAAATTTATTGATTTTCCTTAACTTGTATCTTTAATTAAATAAAATATTGAAGCAAATATTTCTGCCTTTTTTTTTGGGGGGGGGGTGTATTTCTTTTCGTGGAATTTCCATGATACCTAGGTTGACTGGTGTTTACATACTCTCTCAAAATATCTGAAGATAATATTATTTAAATCAAAATCTACGAAAAAGGAAAATTTGCATTAATAATTTTTAAAGGAAACTTAGAATAAAATCATTATTGCTGTCAATGCGGGTAATTGAATAGAGTGTGTCCATAATGGTCGATTTTGCTATCTGATTTATATTGTCAAAATTGTGATGACTTAACCTAATTAAGATATTTGCATTCCTTGCATTTTTTCTTAAATAGATATTCTTTTGTAAATAAACGAAATCTCGATATTTTGAAAAACATTTCTAATCAATATTTATATAGCTACAATTATAAATGGAACTTTAACCTTCAAATTGTCATTTAATATATAAAACCTTTGAAAATGTCATTTTTTTACAAATATTTTCCGTTGTTGCACAATCATATCATGCAAATATTATATAGTAATACCCAAGTATGGTTTGTGTTGGCTGTTGTTTCAGTAACTATGATTCTTTTTCCTGGAATTGTCTCTACAACTGATTCATCATCAAACAAAAGAATACCTCTGCAGGACTTATGATTTCCAGCTCTGTCAACGGTCGAAAATATAATAGAATACATTCCAGGTATCGACAAGTTGAATCCAGTCTGAAAAAAAATCCGGTAATTTGATGTTGTTAGCTCTGTATTTCTATGCTGTTACGTGAAGCGCATTAAGTTTTACATGGAATATACTTCGAGCAGAATTGGAATTGTCAGCAAAAGCTCTTAATAAAAAAGTTATTATGCTAATCATTATTTGACTCGGAATGCCTGAGAAGAAAAAATACATTTCAGATACATTTTATTTTATTCAAATTGTTGATTCTAAGAATTTGTCAATTTATATGACAATCTTTGTTGGGGTGAAGGCGTGAAAGGGGAAATAATCCAACGAACTATGCCTTTTAAATTGATTTTATTTTATGGTTTGAATGCACCTGGAAGAAGAAATTAAACATTACAAACAGGATCCTAAGTGCAAGATAACATTGCTTTTATTGCTGTTCCAATTGAGATTAAATCACTAAGGCACCATTGTTCCTGTGTCTCAAATAGATTGATATTACATAGAAAACAGTAACTGGAACTATTATTTTGGAGTTGTCGGACCAGCAATCGCCTTTTGATATGCTTTTGTCAATAAATGTTTACATCCATTATTCCTAAACAGAATCTTATAACTTTTGAATTACAACGAGCTGAAATCCTTGCATTCATCACGTAAATAAATTATACAAAAAGAAGTGTTGTATTGATCACTGTCCATGAGACATCAATCCAAAAGTGTAAATCTAGAACTTTTACAGGTTGCCTTAAGGCTTTAAATGGACACATTTCCACGCCTTACACCAAACTAAGAGGCTCAAAAATTAATGTGATGATATTCATATATAACAACTATCAGCCAAATAAGTATGTGACGAAGTTGAACATATAATTTTTTAAACAAAATATTATCTTAATGATGATTTTAACTACACAATATAACAAATAAACAACTAAAATCAATGCATTTTCTAATTAATTTTCACCTCAGATTCTGACGGCTGTATACGATTTGAAGTGTAAGTTAAAAATCTTTCTCTTAGTTTACTTCCATCAAACATCAACTCAAAGACTTTATAGATGAAATAGTCAATACCAGCCAAATCATCAGCCCACTGTTCCCAAGATAAACTTATAAGCGACTAGAATAAATCAATAAAATGAAATTTAATTAATATAACATTCAGTTTGCTGGAAGTATATTATTACTCTTAAAATGTCAAAATTTCAACCCAGTATTTTTGCTTGATATTATATATATTACATATTCCATTACACTAAAATTTATGTGTTCTACAGTAGTCAAATGGCATTTTCAAATTGTTCTAACGAACTAAAATTGAAAAAAAGTTGATTAAAACGGTAGATATTTGTTATAGTTTTTGCAGAATACAGTACTAATGTTGTACAAATATGGGGAATTGTAATATGCTGGATACGTGTTTAATTAATAACCTCTTATCAGCAGCATTTAAACTAAAACATAGGTAGACCATGATCCAAACATTGCAAAAATACTTGTATAAAAACCGAAATAGCAGCCCAATCCGACGGATAGGTCTTCAACCATGTGTATTACAGGGAATAAATCTTTCTTGGAAATTTCAAGGTTTTCCTATCAAACAAGTCAGAAAACTGGGCTGGTGTATACCCTCGGGGTGTGCCATCGTCCCAGTGGTTTCAAATTACAGGTTTACCAATGTTCTACAAATATCTGACGCTTTATTTTATTTTTTTTATACGATAACATATAACTAGTGTTAAAGGTCTGTTCCTTTGTTAGGATTTGCTCTATTGTAACTATTCGACAATTCACTCCAATAGCCTCGTACACGTTAAGCGTAGGGATAGAACTATTTATTTGATAAAACGAGACTGACCGAATACTTACGTTTGGTTAAATTTCAATGAACAGCATAATCCATTTGGCTACGCCTTCGCTTCGCACATTGAAACAGTAATTGCATGTTTTTTGGAATATATATAGATATTTCGATTGCACGGCGGAAATTGGCGAGTAGTTACGATTGAGGATTTGCTAAAATGGAATTCTTCTGTCATCAAATGGTTACATTATAGACGCAATTAATCATGAATTAAACTTTTTTCAAGACTTTCAGTGTGTTTATCTAAAAATCTTTAAAAGTTATTTTTTGACTTGCATTATACTTGTTTTTGGCTACAGTAATCGTTGTATATAGTGTGTGTGAATAATTATATACTTATATAGCTGATTTTGTTTTAAGTCATAAAGATTTCTGGATCATATATCAATAGTACAATGTATGGGATATTGACCGAGAAATTGCATTCACGGTAACTTTTTTTAGAATTGAGAAAGTATGTTTTTTAAATATTTATTACATTTTGTAGGTTACTTTAATGTCAATTCAATACTTAAATAATGGTTAGTCATTGTGTCTCATTTGTCAATCTCTCTATTTGAATCTTGAAGTCACACGTCACACAATATTTCTATAACATGATTCAGATAGATTTTACTTCATACCAAGAACAGCTATTCATACTCATGTAAGGCAATATTAACACCTTTTTGTTATTTGGAATTGAAAATCAGCGAACTGCCCGTGTTGAATTTTTGCGGTGGAAAACGTTATGTTTAAATCCCCACAAAACCATTGGTAGATTAAGGATACGTATTATCTAAAAATGTAGAATAAATTCATTTTATTTTGTCAGAGAATTTTTACCACGCTAGTATCGTAAGAACAAATAAATTAATGTATATTACCTTATTGGTAACATCTTGAAATTCTAATGGTGAGATAGTGCAGTTCCTGCCAAACACTGCTAGACACTTGTGATAAGGAGTAACAAGATCCCATTGAAAAGTATAGTTTCTGGTGGACGTTAAGCCCGTCAAATACGATGTAATTTTTGAATTTGTTTCTCTATTGATATATTGTAGATATCCTCCATTTTTTACATCGATTTTAAACTTTAATCTAAAATAAAATTGAGCCTTTAATATGTTAAATAAATTGTTCATGTAAAATTAGACACAAAAAACAAATCTATAAAATCCTTCAAAATTTTGTACTCGCAATAGATGTAAAATTTGAAATATTGAATACAAATCGCCGCAATGTGTTTACCAACCACCATCCACCGGCACAAAACACATATAAGTCTAGATTTTTATTGGTTTATAATATTAATTCTATCCGTATGTTGAGGGTATCACATAAAAAGCCAGCAATTGTTTTCACTAAGGCCCTGTTCACACTAGGCTTAACTTAGGCCCTGTTCACACTATAAAAGTTTATCCAGATAAACTCAGGTAAATGTGGATTAATTCACTTTGCGTTCACACTAGGTTTGATTTAATCCGGATTAAATTCATTCGAATTAAGTTAATCCGGATCAAACTGTAGTGTGAACGCAAATGTGGATTAAATATGACGTCATAGTTGGTAACGTTACTCATGTTCTTTTGATTTCTGTGTTTCAGTTTTAATCCAGATTTTGTTAAGCCAGAAGCCTAACAGTAGTGTGAACGCAGCATGTTACCTGTAAACTGGGTTAACTTGATCCAGATTAAGTTAATCCAGATTAATTTAATCCTAGTATGAACAGACCCCTAATCCAGATAAACCTAATCCGGATCAACTTAGGCCAGTATACAGGTAACATGTTGCGTTCACACTAGCATTTGGGTTGTGGCTTATCTGAATCCGGATTTAAATTGAAACGTAGAAATCAAAAGACCAAAAGTAACGTGACTAATTATGACGTCAGATTTAATCCACATTTTGCGTTCCCACTACAGTTTAATCCGGATTAACTTGATCCATATTAAATAAAAACTTGTGTGAACACAATGTGACTTAATCCACATTTACCCGAGTAAATCCCGATTAACTATCGTAGTGTGAACAGGCCCTAAAATTCTTAAGTGTAAGATTGATCGTAAGGAAAACTCCTTGTGACGTCATATTTTCCCACAGAAATAACATCTGCGATGTTTTGTGAAATTGACTGCTGATCTGTTGCAGTTATATTCAATCTTGTTATACAGTGAAATAGTAGTAAAGCAAAAAGCTTATAATTACATTCCGAAAAACACAGCACAAATTTGAGAGAAAAAAAATACATGACATAAAACAGAAGCTTAGACTCACAGACTTTGACAATTTGGAATGAGAGCAGATGTTTCTCAAAGCTAAAATAAACAGACGGCGATTTTTTCAATGGCTGTTTTAAAAAAAATGTATGTACATACAAGAATAGGAACGGGTCAAATACCAGAATAAAGTACATAGTTTCAGCAATTAAATGCATTAAAGGCACAGTCGCAACACGTGTGCAATATTGGTAAACATTTTTCCAGTCATCAAAAGGGTGTGACTACAGTATACTCAATGTCTAGCCTTATTATACTTAAGTTTGTAGTTTGCCCGTTTGAAACTTAATATGTATTTTACCCGATATTCTACAGCATGCCATGTATTATTACACATTATCATCTGTCCCTGACTTTTAATTTTGATGATTCGTCATCTTCATTTTAACGGGGCTCTTACGATTAACGTTTATCTCTATTCTGGCAAACAAACGTTGGATTTTTAATGTAAAATCACCTTTGAGAATTCACAACTTAACCAGGTAAAAGTTTAATTGTTCAAAAAATTGTTTTAGATATAAGAAACGTTGCAATCTACAGAAAAATTAATATTTTGGGGAAAAATAAAGGTGACGAATACATGTTCATTGCCAGAAAATATGAAATTTATTTGTACCAGCTTTAGAAACGGGTAACATGTGGCGAGGCTTTTTTACACATTTCGCAGAGAGTACGAATGCATTTGATATTTTCCGGCAATGTACATGTATTGTTTTTATCCTGGTATTCTTAAAAGGTAAATAAATGGACGATTTTCTTTCTAAAATTGTTGAAACCTTTCGACACTTCTACATTTCTTATGAAAGCGGACGTATTTGAAGACACCATTCTGTTGGTTTCCGATTTTAATATTTCAGTTCGCTCATAAAGCGTTGGGATAACAAGAGACAATATTATGCTTCTTTACGAATATCACCTTGCTTTATTCGTTCACTCGTGTTTGTATTATAATATGATAAAAATAATATGCACTTACTTATCTCCATGCCTGAAAATTGGTAGCATGATTTGACTGTTGTTTGCTTTTATTCTTCCACAGTTGTTTATGACATTAATCGGATCGTTCAAAGTTCCTGGACAACCGAACATTTTATATACTTGATGATCTATCGAATAAAACCATTTTTACCAATATCTTTTGAAAACAGCGCTGTTGAAATATATTTGAAATGTAAGCAATTTAATAGAGGACTTCATTTTTTTTACATCTGTAAAATATATGAATATTGCACTTGAGTATTTATTGTCGTTTAGTTTGAGTATTGCTCTTATATTGTTTTCTTATTTCAGGATTTAGACAACCTATAACACGGTGCATAGCCATAACGGAACCTTTCGGGAGGAACGGACCCTTCCAGAACAAGGGACGGAACCTTCCAGATTAGTTGTTAAGTTTTGGTAAAAACCCGTTTGATTATACTTTTACTCATTTTATTAAAAAAATCCATAGGTACCACGGAATTTTTAAGATAACAAATGTATTATTTCATTGAAAACTGTAAGAGTTAGTCAAACTGTTTGCCCACATGAAAGAAAACGAAATTACAATAATCAGAATTTGTCTACTGTCACACTAGAAATATTTGTTTTTCAAAGAAGTAAAAACGTTTTGTACGCATTTCTGATCAAATGATAATAAAGAAATGTATTCTGAACAACTTTCATTCAATGTGCAAAACAAATATCAGATTATTTGTAAAATATTGATCGATTTCGCACCTTTAAGTCGGGGACGGACAACTTTCTGATTGAAAAATAATTTGGCACCGGATCCTTTCTGTTCATGATTTTTTTTTCATATTTAGTTTGCACACACACCCAGAGATATATGTGCTTCATGAATGTTGAATAGATTACTACTTTAATGCTACGCGAGTTTATAAAAATCTTAGAAAAAGGCATTTTGATTACATTTAATAAGTGAATGAGAAATAATATATTGCGCTGTCTAATCTACATTTAGAATACACAGCTTAAATACAATACAATGAACAAAAATTTTTCTATATACATACTCTACGAAGTTGATATTTTTTTCTTGTAAGTGTATGAATGTGGTATCGACTTCAAGAGAAAAATTTAGTTTCAACTGGTATAGATAATTTTTGTTTTGTTTTACCGAGCATAGTTAAAACACTGCCCTAAATGTAGGTTTTTCAACACAAGCGTCATGCTTTTTGCCATGCACACCGAGATTTGAACATTGCCAATTTTTTATGTTATTCATTTTACGTTTTTAAATTCGATAAGAAAATTGGTCGACAACTGCGACTCAGTTTTAAAAGACCAACGAATGACTTTCCCATTAAAGATGCTTTCAATAAAGCCACTTGTATAGATAAAAAGAGGGCATGAAACACGAATCGTGTAAAAATATCACAAAGGTTCCGTAGCCAAAGCATTCAGAAAGGTGTCCGGTGCCATTCATCGTCATGATCCGTAAGGATCCTTTGCCGTCAAACTTTTATTTTCCTCTCTTTCAGTTATATATTATGCTTTAATTTTAATTTTTTTCATAAACTATCAATGTAGAGGATTACAAAATAAATCAATGTGTACTATAACGTTGTCGTTGTTAACGATTTTTTTTACAAAAATACTTTTCTTCGAAAGAAAAGTAAATTTGTGGAGCGTCGCATGGATTATTAAGGATATATTGTCTAAATATCACGCAATAGATACTTAAATATTCCGTGAAAATAATAATAAGTCTGCATAACCTTCTGTGTTTGATTTGTTCACAGTTTTGTAGGGAACATCCATCTTCGTTTCCGTAAACAATCCAGAAAGGTTCCGTTATGCTCCGGAAGGTTCCGTTACGTGCCGGAAGGATCCTTTATGGCTATGCACCGTGTAAATGTCAAGTATTTAACCGCTTATGTCAAAATGCCGCCGCCGTGGGCTGTCTTGAATGGAAAAGTAACATTAATTCTAAATGATACATATTATAATTTAAATACAGTATACAGGTTCATTTAAATATAAGGCCATCTAAATTGATTTTGATAGCAATTTCACTTTCGTGGCTTAACTGGTTCTCGGCTGACTATACTACACGTTGTTCATAGAGAAGATGCCTATTATTAACAGTTTATTTCTTGATTCTTTTATCCACGGTCCCTTTCGCATTATTTACTTGCAACTCCGCGGTCTGGGTGTCAAATGCCCATGGTTTTTTTTAGCCCAAATTACATACCCTGTATATCTTGATATTATATTATCTTATATTGTATGGATTTAAAAGAATGATTTGCCTTTAACTTGTGACATGTTAAGCACGGAACATCTCATTTTCTGATGAGGGCCTTGGTTTTGTATGCGGACCAGAAAATTTTATTCACCCGAACCGCGGGTCAGAATATATTTTCCCGTGCATTTAATGTAAGACAAAAAGGCAGGGTCAGAATTTTTTCCTAACCCCCCCCCCCGAAAATCAAATGGTTCATGCCTTACAGAAGATATTTTTATCAATTCTTCCATTCTTTACAAATAACGTTCAGTAATTTCATAATTGTTCGTAAATTCTTTAATGGTCCTAAAAACTGTTCGATGCTGCAAGTTGATAAAATGTGTGTGAATATACAAAGTAAATGTGTTTACATTTATTTCTTCCCTGATGATATTTCGTAAGAGGAAAAAGTTGATTTTTAGTGTTTCGTAGAACACCTACGGAAAGCAGGAAACTAACAAACGTTATCAGATCCGTTGTGTTTGGTCGTTAACAGCGTAACTATTTGCATTTTATAGGACTAAGGGGGTAGTTTTGGACACTAACAGTGACAGGAATTAAAAAATCGACCACGAGAAACTGAATTCCAGTTTTTGAAGGCCTTGTAGTAACCTCTAGACTTTGAATTTTAATTAGATAACTTCTTGTTAAATTGAAATGCGTTCTCTATATTTTAACTTATACCTTTCATTTTTACACATAAAAAACACAATATTAAAAAGCGTGTTTAACCTTTTTATTTTTAACTTTTAAGAAGTGTTTTGGATTTTTAGACATGGTTCTCGACGTGCATATCAGAGGAAAACAATTATTTAATTCCGTTACGCATAAGCCAGAATTTTTATCAAAAGTTGAGCAAATTGTTCACTTGAATCTGAGTAGTATTATGGCCAGTACAATGTAAGATTGGGTAACAATACATTTACCAAATAAAAATAATAATAATAACAAAAATGTGAATAACAATAAGAAAAAAAAACAAACTAAACAATATAATTATTTAACTTTTCAATCTGTTAAGTACATATCGGGCATGATATCATTTTAAAACATTTTGCGGCAGCATTTTCTGTCAACACCTCGCTAGCTTCAGCCTTGGCTTAATACCTTACGTGAAAGAAATTGAAGCTTAAAATTTTTATATCTTTAAAAACAGAAAGACACCTCGCAATTATCTTAATTTTATACGGGAAAGCAATCAAATGGCGTTAGAGATTGAAACACGTAAGATTTTTATGTCCAACGTCCCAAAAAGAGAAGATAATCAATTTCGCGCCAAAACTGCCATCTTCAACATCGAATGCACATAAATTCTTTTAAAGTCCGACCCCATATTATTAATTTTTTTATCTTTAAAAGCATCGCAGTTTCCAGTTGCAGATCCAGAGGGGGCGAAGGGGACGTTCCCTGACCCGCTGGGGACCTTTAGCGGTCCCCAGACCACCCCCCCCGCCCATTTTCGTCCCCCTAACACAAAAACCTGCATCCGCCCCTGGTTTCATTTGAACGAAGAATTGTTGTTATTTTTTGTGCAATATCACCTTTTTGATCAAATAAAAGACGGAAAAAATGATGGGAAATATAAAACCGTGAAGTTTTCCCCCTTATTGTATTAGAATAACATAGTTTATTAATTATTTCTATTTTTATCATCTTTTTGTTTAACACAATCAACATTTTTGTTTATACTTTGCCTTAATTTTAGCGAAGCCCAAATAAAAGTTAAACCATACATGTGTAGCAACATCTTTAATGATTTATATGACATCATTACTCCAAAACGAGGTCGATGACCCCTTATTTTTTTGACGCCATTCACTTGCAGAAAAAAATTCTTAAAATTATTATTGGTAGATTTTAATTATGAGTAATTGGGTTTTCTCGCCTATGAGATCTAGAAATCCCGTGATTTATGGTGTGTGTGATTTAGTTAACCAATCCTTTTAATATTTTGGGACATTGATAATTGGTACTAGATAAATTTGGGTGATCTAGCCACACCAGTTTTTTTTGGGGGAGGGGTTAGAAGGGGATTTTTTCTTATTTGGATGCAAGTTCTCTATTTCTTGTTCAATTTTGATGGTTTTTTCTTTGTATTTCCCGTGAAAAAGTCAACATAATAGACCACAAGCATCCTGACCTATCTCTTACTGTAATTGAGATATATAGGGGTACCAAAAATGGCCACGCCCTAATTTTTTTTAACTTTTTTATTTCTCATCCGATTTTGATGAAGTTTTTTGCAAATGATTCCTTATGAAAATGCAATAAAAGTTACTCCGAGCAGTTCGTTAAATTTACCGTTTTGTGTAAAAGGGGTCAAAGGGTTTAAAAAATGTGATTTTGGAGGAGATGAGAAATTTTTATTTTTCATCCGCCTTTGATGTTTTTTTTTTGCATTTGATTTCTCTCAATGAGAGCTTTCAGCAGTATGTCCTATCTACTCGCGTGTGTTTTAACGACATTTCTTCTGTTGTAGACACTTTTGGCGAAGACTGCTCTGTTTCGTTGGAACATATTAACGAAGATAGGACAGTGTATGTGGAATACAATGGCGACGACATTCAAGAAATATGGTGTGATTACATGTCGTTCGTCGGTCGTGACGATGGGTACTTGAATGAATATAAACTTTGTGTGACACCAGAGAACTACCAGGATCCAGATTGTGCCTTAGAAATGAAGTATTCAAGTAATTACGATGGTTTTGCGCTGCAGGTTGGTTTAAGGTTTATAGCATTTTCAGCTATAACTTATCAGAATTACTTGATTTCAAGGTTTTAATTTTAATACAGATTAAGTTAAGCCACAAACCAATACTAGTTTGAACGCAACAGGTTACCTGTATAATGGCTTAAGTTGATCTTGATTAAATTATACTCGTACACGAGTACCTCTGATCTTGCAGTTAGTAGTAGTCCTAAAATGAAGTGAGAGAGTAGCGAACTGTTCCCTTTGCGTGGAAGTTGGGAATATATATACACAATTCACATCTTAGATCATAGGTAGGTAAAAGTTTGATAGTCCATATATGTATTTAATTGCATTATTAGATTAAAATATTATCTTTGCGGCTGTGACCTGCCGAGGAGACTTTCATTCCTGGTTTTTGTCTCGCCTGCGACGAAGTCGCGAAAGCGAGACATAGGTGTTACTTTCCGGCGGCGGCGGCGGCGGCGGCGTTAGTTTTTTTGAAAGCTCTATATCTCTGAAAGTATTAATGATAGGATGACCAAAAT